>JAABKJ010000074.1:0-80429 GCA_011634705.1 Andricus grossulariae
ATTCAACTCAATTCAAGTGAATTATACTTAATTTGAACACGGAATTCATAAAAATTTAGATAAATAAAAGTAATTTCAGGTGAATTCTTCTGAATTTAAGTAAATTTAATTGTGAATACCGCAGAATTTATTTTTTGTTTTGACTGAATTTAATTCAATTCAAAGTGAATTCAACTCAATTCAAAGTGAATTTTAATAGATTTAAACACGGATTTCATAAAAATTCAGATAAATAAAAGTAATATCAGTTGAATTCTTCTGAATTCTCGTAAATTTAATTGTGAATACCGCAGAATTCATTTTCGTTCAACTGAATTCAACTTAATTCAAAGTCAATTCAACTCAATTCAAGTGAATTATACTTAATTTAAACACAGAATTCATAAAAATCTAGATAAATAAAAGTAATTTTAGGTGAATTCTTCTGAATATAAGTGAATTTAATTGTGAGTAACGCAGAATTTATTTTTGTTTGACTGAATTTGATTCAATTCAAAGTGAATTCAACTCAATTCAAAGTCAATTCAACTCAATTCAAAGTCAATTCAACTCAATTCAAGTGAATTATACTTAATTCAAACACGGAATTCATAAAATTGAGATAAATAAAAGTAATTTCAGGTGAATTCTTCTGAATTCAAGTGAATTTAATTGTGAATACCGCAGAATTCATTTTCGTTTGACTGAATTTAATTCAATTCAAAGCGAATTCAACTAAATTCAAAGTGAATTCCACTAATTCTAAAGAGAATTTTGAGGAATTCATAAACATGCAAATAAATAAGACTAATTTCAGGTGAATTCATTTCAATTCTAGTAAATTGAATTCTGAATACCGTAGAATTCATTTTCGTTTGACTGAATTCAATTCAATGCAAAGTGAATTGTACTAAATTCAAACACGGAATTTATCAAAATTCCAATGAATGAAAGTAATTTTAGGTGAATTCTAGTAAATTCAATTGTGAATACCGCAGAATTCATTTTCGTTTCACCGAATTCAATTCAATTCAAAGTGAATTCAACTCAATTCAAAGTGAATTCTAGTAAATTCAAAGTGAATTCTAGTAAATTCAAACACGGAATTCATAAAAATTCAGAGAAATAACATTAATTTCAGGTGCATTCTTCTGAATTTAAGTAAATTTAATTATGAATACCGTAGAATTTATTTTCGTTTTACTGAAATCCCGCGGAATTAAAAATAAATAAAAATAAATAAAATGAATGAATCAAATGTAAGCCAAATTCAACTAAATTTACCCGATATCCAGTAAATTAATCTCAATCCAATAACATTGAAAATAGGTCTTATCATTCAACAGTAATCTACCTCTGATTTTTTCCCACTCTAGTAGAAAAATAATATTAAAAATTATACATTTTACTTCCTTCTACAATGGGGAAAAAATCGAAATCGCCATTATACTGATTAGAAATTTGACTTTCAATTTTTATCACTTCGAGGTAGAGTCGTTTTCGAAATAGTCTTTCGATACTCTAAGCGCATTTTTATAAAATTATATTTACAACAGCGTGGCTTCCTCTGAGGTATTCGCTCTATTTTTTGAATCTAGAGAGAGTTTAGGCAATTCAGGGACGAGAAAAGCGATCTCACATTATTTTAATTAAAATTCAAAAGGAGATTGAAACAAAGTAATAGAAAATTATGAACACTGTCATTTAGAAAGTCGCAAATCTCGTCCCTGAAGGGAAAATTTGTTCGCATTAGAATAGTTATTATCGTCGATATCGCTAGCGATACACAGCGCCTCGTTACAAATTACAAATTACAAATTACAATTACAAATAACTTAAAAAACCGTGTTTTCATATATTAAATCTCAAAGCTCCGCTCGAGTCTCGACGTTAACGATATGGTACAGCTATGCTACACGGGAGAAAATTTATTTTATTTTCGTATGTACACGGCCGCGCATTTATAATGTTCACCTTCTTAAAAACTAGTTTTATATATAGACCTTTTATTTATAAATTAGCTTTGCTCGTTCCAATCTTGGTCTGACTTTCCCCTCCCGCGCAAAGTCAAAAAGTCCAAAAAATCTGATAGAATAAGTTATCAGAATCCTTTTTTTTTAAATAAATTCAAATCACAGTAAATTAATAAATAATTAACCTTGTTTTTTCCAAATAGGGGCCTGTTTTCTCTACCAGATGTTTGTTACTTTTATTCTTCACTGACAAACACTTCTTGGAAATCACGCAAGCTTTGCAATCATTTAATTTTGAAAAAAGCAGATTAAATCAGAATCTAGAAACTGTATGAAATTGGTAATATTTTTAACTTTATGAAAGTTTTTACCCTTAAATTAAAAGACAACAAAAGAAGGGAAATCTAACGAGTCGCGGTTTTTCTGGCTTTGTGGAGTCCAGAAAACCGGGACAAAGGAAATTCGCATAAAGAAGAAAACCCTTTGAGGGTAAAAAGAAAAAAAAATTCGAAGAAGAGAAAAAAAATGGAAGGTTATGGAAATTGGAGAAGCAAGCGTGTTCCAGAGCTTTGCCACTTTTTTTTTACAACCTACGGATAAATTAGGTAGAGTTTTAGACTTGTGTTCAGACTAAGTCGAAGTACTTAGCATCCTTTGGTTCGAGCCTGAGTCTCATTGGGTTTGCGGGAAAAAAAATTTGTTAAATAGTCTTAGAGATGCTAGATATCTAAGAGATCACTTTTTCTGATCACCATTGGTAAAAACGCCATACCCTGGCGATTTTTATAATTAGACTTATTATTGCCCTTCAGCCTTGGCCACTCCCTAGGGTCTTATTCTAAAAACGACCGCGAGTCTAGAGTTCTTCTTCAAATTTAAAATAGGTTTTTGAGTTTAAAATACAGATTGTCAGACTTTAAAATTCAGGGGATGAAAATTGAAAAGGGACCCGGAACTTCAAATATGTTTTCAACAATTCTGTTCTGATAAAAAAATGTCCGATTGTTAGATCCTCACAGTCGCGGAACACTTTCAAACCTTAAGAGACAATATAATCCGCGGAATGATGGGAGTTTCTGTGTTTATCTTTTCTGTGATTTGTTCTCGATGTACTTCCACGAGTTCCGGTGGTTCCAGTCGTCCCGGAAGTGTGATGACTGTAACCACTGTCGCTCCCAAAACTGGAGTCGGGTTGACCTTGATAGAGTCTTCCGGAGGAGACTTGGTCAGGGTCTCTGGGTGTGTAATACACAGGTTGTGTGTATTTGTCTTCGTTGTAGAGCCTGTCAGTCGGCTGAGCATAGGTATCCGAGTACTCGCCCACTTGGGTGTAGACGGGAGCATTTTCCTGACTCTGTAGACCAAAGTAATCGGTACCGTATTGAGGGTACTTGTACTTGTCGTTGGATTTCCAGGACTTGTCCTTGTTGCTTCTACCCTGACTTGAGTAGTGCTGTAAGGGTCCCAAAACTGGAACACTTTCGTAAGGGTTCTCCTCGACTCTGAGGGCCTGGGCTGCAGGCATTGGTGGCACGAAATACGGCAGCCTGTGAGCCACCGAAGGGACGGATTGTTGCTGTCTTTGAATGCTGTTGTTCGTCCGAGCTCCTGCGACGCCTGGAAAATAAAAGGGAGAAGGAAGTTAGCAACAATTACCTTCAAGAGGAAAAGATAAAGACATTTTGTCGGGTTTAGGAGAGATTTCGTATTTGAATTTCGCGCCTAAATTTCGGCCGGATTCCTAAAAATATAGAATTCCAGGTTGATAAGGAGCCAAAATGAAAAACTGTAGTGATCTATTTCTATTTTCCTCAATTGAAGATGCTCTGTAAGTTCAGTGTGTATAGAAATATTGAAGATCTTCCAATATCGCAATCTAATTTCGAACTCCATCCAACACCCTCTGTCCTAACAAAACGAGCAGTTTCAAAATTCTTCTCAACTCGAGACACCGGAAGTAATTGAATCATAAAGCTCAAGAGACCATGCAGACAAAACTGTCCTTCTAACGAGGTCACTGAGCCCTACATGCACTCTCAGAAGCATCTTCCGAAAGAAACGATGCAGAAAGCACGTCCCAAGAGTCTTAAAGCGAGCAGGATCGAAGAGGAATTAAATTCGACCAATCCTGGACTCAGCCTCAAGATCATCGAGTTTAGGTTCTAGAAATAGTTTTTTCTTTTTTAGGATTTTGTAGGCGACATCTTTTTAACACGAATATGTCTCTCTATCTCTCAATATCCTTAGAAAAATCATAATAAAAACGCAAAATGGTGCCAAAAGAAGGCCCTAAAGGAAGGGTTAATAACTCTCTATCCAGAAAGAATACTTTTAGAAGAAAGAGATGGTGAGGTGGAGAGGGTGGATAACGAGGGGGCGATGAAGAGAAAAGAGGGATAAAATGGAGGCAGAGGGATGTAACTATGGTAGAAGGAATAAGGAAGGGGTGAAGAGCGATGGAGTAAATTGGGAGAAGAGAAAAGGGTATGAGGTGAAAATGGAGGGGTAAAGGTCTCGTAGAGGTAGATGTTATAGTGAAGAGGTGGGGAAAGGTGGAGGAGAACGAGGGGGATATGGAAGAGGTTGAAGTTAAGATAGAAGTGGACGGCAGAAGGGTTAGGGAGGGGAAAAATCTTTGGAGTAAATGGTGACAAAAGAGAAAGGGGAAGATAGAAAATGCTGCGATGGAGGTGGAAAAGAGGGAGGAGGAGGCGAAAGAGAGAGATGATCCTGAGTTTGTAGTGGAGGGAGGAAAAGTGTGTGAATAGTGACGCGAAAACGTGAAGAGAAGAACGAGAGGGGAACGGGGCATATTGCTGTCGTTAGATGGTCGAGAGGAGTGGATGGCAGAGAAGATAAAGAGAGGGAGTGGAAGAAGTTAAATTAAAGAATAGATACTGAGAGAGGGAAGTGAGAAGATGAGGAGGTGGAACAAGGGATAAATATAAGATAGAAGGGCAGAGTGGATATAAGATGAAGATGTCAAGAGCCGAGGGAGGAGAAATGGTTCGGGTAGAGGGGTAAATCGGTTGGATTGTCGAGAGGGGTGGAGGGCAGAAGGGATGAGAAGATGGAAGGGAAACGTTGTTGATGGGGTAGATTGTTAATAGGGAGAGGAAAAGGTGAGGACACGGAGGGGCCGGCTTCTGTGATAGTTCTATGGAGTTAGAGGAGAAAAAGGACGGTCAAAAGTCATGGAGAGTTTAAAATAGATAATTGTTAACGTACAGAAAGAAAGAGGAGATAGGAACATGCTGGAGAAGAGTTAAGGGAGAGGATTACTTGAAAGTGAAGAGTTAAGTATGGATAGAGAATCTAAATATAAGAACTATGTGTTCTCCTTTTTCTATAGCCCTACCTGCGACACTGGGATAGAGCTGAAGTAAAGCGTCCAGCAGCATCCCCTCGTGAAACTCGCCGACGTCGTGGTTTTTGTCTCTTCTGCGTCTATCCAAGCTCCTTGGACTTCTACCCCTTCGCTCTCTTGGAAACCTGCCACCCGCTGGACACGTCCCCCAAGTTGGTCCATTTGAGGTCAGCATCCTCGCTTCTGAAGGCTCACCGACTGAAAGTTCATCTTCAGCAAACTCGTCCTCGCTGACTGGTTTCGAGGTCGAGCTGCGATGATGATGATGATGATGGTGCCGATTGTGTAACCGATTTCTTGCATTCAATTCACTCTCATCATCCGTCTCTGGATGGTCCCCTGAAAGCCGACATACTGCTTAGTTTCTTTTCCTGCTCTTGACTGGTTGCTTATCAATATTTCAATTTTATTTTGACAACAAATAAAACTGAAACGGTTTAATGCACTCATTCTGCCACACTCAGAGGCTGAAAAAGCTATCAAACAAGTTTTGTCTTCAGCAAAAAAAGTAGCAGAAAAGTAAAAGTGTCAGGTTCGGCGTCTGTATTCTGTGATATCGGAAAAGTCTTCTACCGAGGTCTGAAATTTTTCGTAATACTTGAAATACCCTAACCATTGATTGAAACTCTCTCTTCCCTCCCCTTGACCCCCTTCATTTTCAACCTCTACAATTCCATTAGGAAACAAATATCAATAAATATAAAGTAATGAGCTCTTGTCATTGGGAATGACAATTTGATTGTTCGCCACTCTCGCAAATGGTCCCAGCCTGATAGGCTAATATTCCTACATTCGATTAACGACCCCCTGCAACCCCTCCATCTGGCCTGTCAAATGTCGAAAGCCTCATCTTTATGTTAATTAGCTGTCTGCCTAATGGGAAGTATAAGTTAGAGGTCGTGTCACGTTTATCTCTTAGGGCAAAGGTCACTTAGTGTGATGAAGAGGAAAGGGGAGGGGGGAGTAGGTAGGGGCCAGGATCGAGAGAGTGAGAGAGAGGAATCCTGAGTGAATGGAGACGAAGGAGTAATTAGAGAGAGGCAAGGAGGATAATATGGCGAAAAGGTGTCGCTTGCAAGCTCGTGTTAGCTAACAAAGTTCAGCCAGTTCAGCTCGTGTTAGTCCAACAACTCTTAACTGACAGACGAACACGGGCAGACAGAAAAACACACTCGTGTACCCTTTTCTTGGGACCAAAGGAAGAGAATCCCATCGCGTGAGATAAGCCTTAGAATCTCAGATGTATGTCTCATCTGCAAGGAGGCAATCTTAATTTCAATTCGATTTTTTATTTCAATTGAAATTACAATTTGAACAATGTATGGTTAACATTTGAATATTATTTTGACTTTTCATTTCTAGTAATTTAATTCTAGATTCTATTAAAACCAAGTCTGGCTTCAATTTTCATTTAAATTAGCATTTCAACTCATTGTTGGATCATTTATTTTCATGGCATAGTCTTGATTTCAAAATTTTAATTAGAATGACAAGTTGAATATAAAATATAATTTGAATGTTATTTTATATTCTGTTGATTCAAGTTAATTACATTTGAACGCAGCATCGTGTAATTTTTATTTTTGGTCAATCTTATCATAAATTCGATTTTTCGAAACCAGAAATTTCTTATATGAGTTAATCAATTTTCAGAATATCAGAGTTGGAAGGGGATCTAGCGATTTTTTTTCTCCAAAAATTGGAACCAAGTTCACCGAATTTGATCAAAATCGCATATAGAATTTAAAATTCATTTCAAGCTTGATAATATTTTGAATTGGAATTTGAGTTTTTATTTTAAATTCTCTATTTTATTTGAGTCTTAGCTTCTGATTGCTAGTAAATCAATTGTAAATTCTATTACCTTCTATATTCTCATTCCAATCTTCATATTCATTTCCACTGTAATTTCAATCTTGTCACTTCTATTTAAAATTTTCACTTGAATGTGGCGTATTTTCTGAAAGAGACTCGAAAGTTTCGTAAATTTTAATTACAATTCTCCGTACTTTGAAGTGCTTTTCTCTGTTTTATGTCTTTGAAAATGCAATTAAAGATCATGAAAACAATCTACTTTCAAATCTCAGAAAATCAGTTTTGGGTCCACTTGAGTCCCTGACCAATTTTTCATTTTCTGCCCATTAATATTATAATACCAGCATTTTAATTTTGTAATATTTCTGACATAGAATCATTCATAAGCGGATTAAACAAATTTAAGACTAAAATGTGAAAATTTCACATTTATTTATTCATGATGAATTTTCATCCAAATAGTCGAATTATCGAAAAACAAGAGAGATTAAACTTCAACTAAAACAGTTGCATTTTCAACCAAATATTTAAATTTTCAAGCCAAAAAGACGATTTTGTTAGAAGACAGTTGAATTTTCACCCCAAAAAGTTGAATTTACAATGAGAAGATGAATTTTCCCTAAAAATGTAATGTTTAGTATTTCAACAACAAAAAAGAATTTTCAACAAAATAGTTTATTTCTCAACCAAAGAATTAAATTTTCAACAAAATAAATAAATTATCAGCAAAATATATTTGATTTTTTAACCAAATAGTTGAATTTTCAACCTACAGGAATGAATTCTCATCCAAAAATGTAATAGTTGTAGCAACCAAAAAAAGTTTCAATTTCTACCAAAGAAATTAATTTTTCACTGAAATTATGAATTTTTCAGCTAAAATGACGAATTTTCAAAACAAGATTTGCTTTCTACGAAAAAAGACGAATTTTAAACTAAAACTCATCAAGTTTCAACCAAGAATGGAAAATTTACATTTTCAATTGAAAAAATTAAGTTTAAACCAAAAAAGCGAATTTTCAACAAAATAGTTGAATGTTAAACCAAAGAGATGACCCTAAACTGAAGAAAAGAATTAGGAAAGTTGTTTTACTTTTACCCAAGTATTTGGATTGTCAATTAAAAAAGATCAATAATTTTTAACAAAATAGTTAAAGTTTCAACCAGAAAGATAATATTTCAACAAATAGTGTAATAGTAGATATTTAAACCAAATTTTTTTTTTTATTTCAAACCAAAAATAGTAGAAGTAATACAAAAAAGACAATTTTTCAACAAAATAGTTGAATCCTCAACAAAAGACGATTAATTTTCAAACAAACAGTTGCATTTAAAGAAAAAAATTTTACTTAAACAGATGAACTTTCAACCCAAAAAGCCCTATTTTCAAAAATAAAGTTAAATTTTCAACCAAAAAATTTTTCAACAAAATAATCAAATTTTTAACTAAAAATATAATCGTCAGGAGGAAGCAACTGCAAAAATCCAAAGAAATATAAGGCAAAGAAATTGCCAACAAGAATATAATATTAGGGTCGCTGGAAAACTTTTTTTTCAAAATTCCCTAATTTTTCCCTGACCAATTTTTCATTTTCGCTAACCATTAAGATTCAAAGACCATGTAAATAAATCATGAAAAACTTTTAACACAGAATCTTGTATAAACGGAATAAAACAATTTCAAATAAAAATTTCGAATTTAGTATCCTTGGCAATTATTTAAAACACCTCTTATAGAAATTCCCTGACTTTATCAAGTTTTTTTCAAAATCTCTGACTTTATCCTGATCTTTCTTGACCAATAAAATTCCCTGACTTTCCCTGATTTCCAGGTGAATATGAGAAAGTGAATAATGTGTAAATAAATAATAAGAACTAACATTTTTTATATTTTCATAAAATAATAATATTAATAAATAATAAAGACGATATTATTATTAAAGGATGTTAACGTCCAAGTTTTAAAATTTGTAATCAATACAAATTTCGATGTTAAAAAGATTAATTCAAACAAATAGTTTTTAAAAAACAAGAAAAAATCTTCCTCAGCCCGGATTTGAACCTAGAACGCCACTATCCATAACTGGTGGAGTGTTAATCAATTGTAACGCTCCACTTATGGCTATTGGCGTTTCAGGTTTAAATCTGGGCTCAGGAAGATTTTTTCTTCTTTTTCAAAAATGATTTGTCCGAAGTAATCGTTCTAAAATCGCAATTTTTATTGATTGAAAATTTAAAAAACCCAGGTCTTAACATCTCTAAATGATAATAAGGTCTTAATTATTAATTATTATTATTTTGCCTCAGCCCGGATTCAAACCAGGAACGCCACTATCTATGACTAGTAAAGGGTTAATCAATTTTAATGCTCCACGTATGCATAGTGAAGTTGCTGGTTCAAATCCTGGCAGAGTCAGATTTTTTTTTCAACAATTATTTGTCCAATGTAATCGTTTTAATATCGGAATTCGTATTATTAAAAAAAAATCTAATAATTTGATTTATTGAGATGCATGTGAGGTATATAATAGTAATGATTCGTGCGTCTATTAAGATTGATACGTAGACTCCCTAGTGGGCCCTCAAGTTCCGATAATTTCAGGTGATTCAATAGTGCCATTAATTCGATCCGACTGATTGCGAGTAATTGCACGGAATAATCTTGATCTCGATCCTGTTCGAGGTTGTTACTGGGTCAACGAATGTTTTCCGAGCCAATTCTCGCCTCTCGATGTACAATTTGTATAGCCTGGGATTTTACCAGTTTCTTTGAAACCGACCAAAGTGAAAAAGTTGGTAGAAATCTTTTCATTGCGGCAAGAACTTTCAATTAACAAAGAAGAAAAAGAAAACTTTGTTAATTTAATTTCCCGATTCTAAATCGAATTACAAATTAATTTAGAATTTAGACTTTGGGTCAAAAGTTCTTCTTGGTAGAGTGTGATTTTAATATTAATTAACTTGAATTGCAATAGTTTAATTTTTACAAGAAAGTTAATTTTAAACAAAGAAAGATGAATTTTAAACCAAATAGCTGAATTTTCAACAACAAAAATTTTTTAACCAAAGATGGAATTGTGAAATTTTCAGTTTAAACAATTAATTTTCATGAAACAAATTTTCATGTTTCTTGATTTTTATTTACAAATATTAAAAATATAAGTAAATTGATAATCCATTATTTAAAAAATTTGAATATTAAGTTTAAAATATTTTTGAAACAATAATTAATAATTCCTGATTTCAAATTGAAAGCATTTTAAATTTAAAAATATATATATTGATCCACTTTGAATTGAAAATGTTCCAAATTAATCAATTTTATGTATATGAAGTAAAATTTAAAAAAGTAGAATATTTCGAACGGAATGAAAAGGAATTGAACTTTTATCTTTTCTAAATAAAAGAGTTCAAAATTCAAAATCAGAAGATCTCAAAATTGAAAAATTTTAAAAATTGTACGGTGTTGAAATTGTATAATTTCCAATTCAAAGTGTTCAAAATTAAACAATTTTATTTTGAATTAAAGAATCTCGAAATTGAATGACTTCAGAAAAAATTTTGAAAATAGGACTATTTCAAAACAATAAAAATTCAATCATTTCAGATTAAAATTTCATTAGTTATAATTGAAATCGATCAAAATTGAATAATTTAGAATTGAAAACTTTTGAATTTAATTAATTTTTAGTTCGAAGCGATTAAAATTTACTGGTTTGAAATTGAAAATTAAATTGAATGTTTCAAAGTTAAAGCCTCTGAAATTCTCGAATTTTAATTTGTTATTAAAATATACACAAATGATCATTTAACAATAAAATAGGTTAGACAAATTTTTCTACGATCAAAAAATAAATTCAACGTCATTTTCACAGTTCAAAATGTTCAATTTTTCAACAAAAAAAGTTCAAAATAAAAAGTAATTTTGAATGTGAAACATTAAAAATGAAAAAAATTCTACTAGGGAACGTTAAAAATTAAACGAATCCGAGCTTGATTATTCAAAACTGAAAAAACATCATTTACTAAGAATTGTAATATTAAAACATTTGTATCCTTAAATCCTTTAAAAGCTCAATTACTTTAAGTAAATTTAAATCGTTTAAAAATGAACAATTTTCAAAATGTTAATTATACCTTTAAAAAATTCAACCATTTTAATTTTAATTGATAAATTAAAACTTATGAAAGGAAAAAATGGAAAATTTAGCGTTTACCATGAAAATTCAGAATTCTAAAATAGTAACCACTCAAAAATAAAGAACTTCAATTATTGAGATATCACTTTCAAATAGTGCAGTTTTGATTTATTTTGATTTTTAATGACACAATTTAAATTTTTTAAATTTCAAATCGTTTAAATTTTAGCACTTCATTTAGAATTATTATTCATTCTTGAAATTTTCCAATAAAATATTTTTCAATTTTCAATGATTAATTTTTAAAAATCTGCAACTAAAAATCGGACATTTTTGAAATATTGAAAATCAAAAATTAACAAATATATATAAAACAAGATGGCTATATTTGATTCCGAAGTCTGAAATTGCACAATTTGAAGCCTTTCTATTCGAAATTGTTATCAAATAACATTTTTAAATAAAAAATAATTCAACTAGCAATGCCTATTTCTAAAATATTCTCATTTGTGCACCTTCAAAACTGAAACTAAACAATTTCGAAAATTCAAATCTAAAGTTATTAAATCCTACAAAAATGTGAAATTTGAAACCCCAAAAAATTATGAAATTTCATACCAAATATTTTGGAATGTATGATTTTCAAGGAAAACAAATTTAATTTCAGTTTGATTATTATAAAAATTTTGAAAATTATATGCTTTCTTAATGCTTTCTAAGAGCTTTCTAAATTTGAAAGATATTTGCATTAACAATGCCGAGCTCATTTGTTTTCATTTTATCATAACTCAGTTGCTAATAACGATAGAGAAAAACATTTTAAATCGTTTTTGCTCGTAATTTTTTTAAATTTAAAAAAGAATATATAAACTGTTAATTATTTCATTCGTTTGTTAAAAAAAGAAATTTATTTGTCATTGTAAAACCTATTTTTCGCGAAATTTTTTTTCAAACAAATTAATAATGCGCTTTAATATGTTTTAAAGTGCATCATAAATTTTAGCGGTGCCGTTATTTTATGTTTTTATAATAGTTTATATTTATAGTGTTCATAATAGTTAGTATTTATAATTTTGTTTGAAAAAAACATCTCGCTGAGAACATTTAAAATGAGACATAAATTTTGTTTGATAAATAATCAATTCCAAATTTCGTTAAAATATCGCAGCATTTTTAAATTAGGATCTTGAAACTAAGTCGCTAAAAATAATTAATTTTCAAGTTTTGAATCAAGGTTTTTAAAATTCACTCATTTCATCCAAAGTGCAAGAGTAATATCGAGGAAAACAATTTTATAAAAAGAACAAAGTTATTGAAATCCCATATGAATTCTATCAGCTCAATCCGCCTCCTGTGATCAATTCCGGCTTGGAAAGCTAAGTGAGAATCTGATCACAGCAGTTAAGCAGCACTAGTCGAGGCTAATACTCGGATGGGTGACACCGAATTTTTTTTAGTATAACAGACTGTCCTATAATATAAAAAATCAATAAAAATTGTTTTCCACTCACCATTGCTGAGTTCCTCGTAGACGGGATTGTAGAGGTCCTGCGAAGAGTAAGGATCCGGTCCAGGGCTGCTGCAGACGAAGACCCCTCTTCCGCCGTCCTTGACGTCCAGCATCTGTGGATACGTAGGGCTCGTTAGAAGAGGATAAAAGCGTCCACACGTGCGCTAAAGATATAAATTACTATGGATTGTGGCTGTGTGGTCGTGCAAGGTATTGTTCGTGTGGGAATCGTATGTTGTCTTTCGGCTGGGAAACAGGTCCCAATGTGTACACGTATTATGGTACCACGATGGTATGATGGTATCTCTATGGTGCTTGCCAACTACCGTATAAGGAATAAGGAAAAGCTCCTTAGCGCTGTAAACTGTTGGCTTACCGTACGTTGTATCGTGTTATGTGCTTCGAGCTAGAGACTGAGGTTAAGCAGGATCTGCCATACATCGGTTCTCACCTTCCAAAGTGGCTTTGCGTGTTCACCACACGATCAACGAACTTTCAAAAATAGAAAAAAATTCGCGAAAGAACCTCCAAATCGGTCCCCTAGAAACAATTTTCCAAGTATTGCAGCAGCGGAACTTGTGTGGAGAAAATTGTAATCAAGGAAAT
The DNA here is from genome assembly GCA_011634705.1 of Andricus grossulariae. NCBI lineage: Eukaryota > Metazoa > Arthropoda > Insecta > Hymenoptera > Cynipidae > Andricus > Andricus grossulariae. The sequence goes on from JAABKJ010000074.1 coordinate 13,390, forward strand.
CAAAGATGGAGGAAAACATCGAGAGAAATAACTTTGAACACATCCACGCACGTTACAATGACCGCGATACCAGAGTCTCTTAACTCCCGGTTAGATATGGCGGTAGCGCCCCGAGTGTGTAAGCAGAAAGTCCGGGCTCGATTCCTGCCACCGGCATTTTTTTTCAATCTTTTTCTATTTAATTTATTTTATTGCAATTGATTATTTATTTAAATCAAGACAAAATATTCATTATTAACCATTTTTTCATATCCAGAAATTGTTTTCTTTTCAGTTTACCACTTTAACTATTAGTTTATAGATAATCCTCGTTTTTCTTTATTCAATTGAACGTTAGGGTAAATCGAAACTATCGAACTTTGACCTTGAAAATTTTATTTTTTGATCTTTTTTCCATCAGCGTAAAAATTATGGTGATTTTTTTATGTAAAGATCGTGGCGATCATTAATAATAGAAAACACACAATTGACCAAAATTATTTTTGACCATGTTATGATGTTTTGAAAATCCACAAAACTATGAACGTTTTTAATTTGCTGAATTACATTTTTATTTAAATGTTTGAAATTTTTTTAACTGATATGTCATTAGTATGCAGCGTATAATATAATGATTATTGTTAAATAATTTTAAAAAAAATTTGAGTTTGTCTTGCCCGTTCTTTAAAAATCTCTAAAATTCTAAAATTTAAAAATCAAAAGCAGAGACAAATTTTTTAGATCAGAATGAAAATGATAAATCGATTGTTCATATCCAGTTAATGAAAATTAAAAAATTTTAAATAAGTTATAAATAAAAGTTTCATTCCGCAATTAAAAAAAAAACTCACTTTTTTGCGAATTTTCCAAAAAAATCTTGTTCAAAATTAACTTTTATTAATATTTTTTTTATTAATTATCGTCACAATTTCTACGTATGAAGAAAATTTAATTTCTGCACTTACAGAAAAAAAGGTTTAATTAAAAAAAAATTCAAAGTCGTGTGGTGACTTTCTATAATGTTTACAAAAAAAAATCAAAAATTGAACACAAAACATTATATCAAATATAAAAATGGTATTCGAGAATATTAGATTTTTGAATTTTTTAGGTCCGAAATTAAAAAATTTGTTGGATCTTTGATCAGGATGGCCGCAAAACTTAATTTTCAAAATTCCTCGACTTTACAATGATTTTATCCGGACAAATTTTTTATTTACCCTGATCATTAATATTTAAAGACTAGAATTCTAACCTTGTAACATTTTTAATATTGAAACTTTTATAAATGGAATAAAACTATTTCAAATTAAAATTTCAAATTTTAAATTAATTATTGTTGACAGTTACTTAAAGTTCTTCTTAAAGAAATTCACTGACTTTTGTAATCTTTTTTCAAAATCTTTGACTTTTCTCTGGTTTTCCCTAAGCAACAAAATTCCCTGATTTTCCTTAATTTCTGCAAAAATTGAACTCTTGCCATTATGCCCAATAAATTCAATTTCTGAGGTTTAAACCAAAAGAAATCTCGACTTAAGATTTCGACTTTCAAAATTTAAAAAATAATAATGTCTTCAATTTGGAAGAAATAAAAGTCAAAAAAATTTAAATACATGAATTAGAGATTTGGGGCAAAGAAATTGTAAATTTATTTTCAAATATTCATGAAAAAAAATCGAAATAGGAACAAATTAAAATTGAAAACTCTCATATTCAAAATTTATCAAATTTGTTTCTTAATTTGCAAAATTTAATTAATTATAATTTATTCAATTGAATTCCAAAGAATTAAATGTAAAAACCTTCAATGGAACCCGTTAAAAAAATTTAACGAAATTTGAGAAATACAGCAAAAATGAATATTTTTAATTAAGGATGATGTTAAAAACATATAAAACATCAAAAATAAAGGTTTTCATTTTTTTAGAATTGAGAAAATTCAGTCTTCAAGTGGAAAAAATAAAATAAAAAAATTATTCATCTTTTCCTTTTTGACAATTTTCAAATTGAAGACAAGAAATTTTAAAAGTATTTGGATTTAAAAGATTTTGAGATTGGAAAGTTTCAGAAGGAAAAATACTATCCTTAAACTATCGTGTTAAAAATTTCAAGTTTTTTTTATAAGAAATGATCCAATATTTATTTAAATTATACAAATTTATAACGTATTTTTTAAATTCTCTACTTTTAGAATTGAAACTTTAATTGGAAAATAATTGAAATCTAGAAAATTATTAATTAAAATGGTATTGTGTCAAACGAAATTTTTTTTTTAATTAAGGAGTTTTACTATTAAAAATGTACAGATTTTTAATTCAAAAAAGATAATTTATATTCGAATAATTTCTTGACTCATAGATCCTAATTCAAATACTTTCTTAAATTTGAAATCATTCATAATTTTATAATTTCATTTTTGCAAAAACTATTTGCACTGAAATAAATTCTGAACGCGTTCATAATTAAAAATTCTAAAAGTGATAAAATTGAATCGATTCAAAATTAAAATTTTCAATTTTGCAGATCCTAAAATTTACTTCCAAAAACAGTATTTAAATTACAAATATCTCCCTTTAATTAATATCCATTCCTTTCTATATGTTCAGAATTTGAAAGTTTTACGCTTTGATTATAATTCCAGCTAAGTTCTTAATCTTTACCAACTTCAAAATAAGATCTTAAGAGCTCTCCTGCTTATAAATTAAGAAATTACGAAGCATTAAAAGCTTCTTGCAAAAGTGATAGTAAATTTTAATTGTAAGAATCTTTGGACAGAATGAGTCGTAAAGTATAAATTTTTTAATAAACACAGAATATTTATCATTCCTAAAATAATCTTTTGAACGAAAAGCTTAAATCAAGTACTTTTTTGGCTCAAAAAAAGTTTTGATTTATAATTGTTTTGTTTTCCTCTAAAGCCATGAAGAGCTGAAACTCGTGAGATTCGCGAGGACGAAGAGAAAATATTGTCAAGTGAAGGCAGAACCACGGTAAAACGCAGCCTCCGGGGAAAGCTTTAACGCTTTCAGCGTGTATCCGCTTGGCGATTAACTCGTTTCTACCCTTAAAGACTCTCGAGATCCTTTAACCCCCGGAGCTCAACCCTGAGAAAAGCTGCCTTGGTGAGAACAGCCTAGGATAGAACCAACCACTAAAAGTTAATTCTGAAATTGGTCGATACTACCCCACCTATTATCAATTACTAAATTCGTTTGGATATTGAATTAAGTCGACCTTCTACAGCCTGGAGAAAACCTCTTCACTACCTAAACCCGACTCTCGAGTGCCAGATTTCGTTTCAACACGAAAAAAGAATATTTTTATATTTAAATTTCGCGCCGAAATTGTACAGCCACGCTTAAACATAACCTCTGATATTGACGCTCCCCTGGCGCGAAATTTGAATTTGAAAATTTTCCGATTCTATTTCATTGTTTACTAAAACCCTTGACTTATTATAAATGCAGAAATGAAGCGAAGTTGCATCTCCCCTCGCATGAAGTCCATTACATTTTAGCTATAAAGTTTCAACCAGATGCTGAGGATTTTATAAACTTTCAAACTTTTGCAAACTTTATCTTTTTAATTCACTTTGAGAGTTTACTTGTCTCTTAGCTCAGAAGGAAAACTACTATAAAAATTATACGATTCATAAAAACAGTCCGCAATTTAAAATTACGGAAAGTTTATTTGTTATATAAGTGAGATGAAAATAAATCTAGTAAGAGCTCAGTTATTTTGAACACCTTAATTCTTGAACAGAGATTTTTTTCCAAATCATTTTTTTATGGTTCTTATAAAAAGTGAATCAATTCAAAATTGCGGTTAGTGGGTAGGAAGCAATTACTTTATCAGACTCGCTTCAATATCATGCGACCTGTTTAGAGGGCAATTGTCACCCTCGATACTGGAGCACGACTGTACCGATTACACAAATTAGGTTCGAGTACTTACTCAGAACATGTGGTTACAACATGCCGGAAGTCTCTATCGCAAAAAAAATCAAAGATAAAAACGCAGGGAAACAATATATTGAAAAAAATTACTAACCAAATCATTGCTTATTAGAAATACAGGATACATACAGCAATTAGCATGTATTTATAAAAAGAAAATAGAAATCGTAAACCTCGAACAAAAAAAAGAAAATATTTGTATTTGAATTTCGCGCTAAAATATTAAATCTACACTTAAACATAACCCCCAATCTTGAGGTCACTTTGGCGCGAAATTTGAATTTCAGAATTTTTTCAAATCAATGCTCATATATAAAAAATGATTGTTACATTTAAAATGTAAAATAATGCGAGAATAATAAGCACATGTTGTTAAAGTAGACTTTAATTTGCCTTTTGAAGAGTCCGGTCATTTTTATTATAGTGACAAGCTCTCAGGTGATTTTACAGCTTCCAATGAGAAACTTCCCCGGAGGCTTTGGGCACCAGGAAGCAATATGGTTGTACGGTAATAGCCTCAAGTGCATAGGCTAATGACTTGTTCCTAACACGCCTAACCTGCCTCACGTTCTCTAAATTGTCCATCCTGGTTACGTCCCTTAACAGTGTTTCTCAAACTCCCACGAACCCTAGTCCCTGGATAATTAATCCAAATTGAATTTAACCCTCAAAATTAATTTACCATGTCAGAAAATAAGAGCAACCAAAATTCTTTCTAGGTTAGGTTCAAGCGTGGCTTTACGATTTTGGCGCGAAATTCAAACAGACGATTTTTCTCTTTAGATTTAAACGAAAGGGGCAGTCTTTAGTAAATAAATTGTCAGCAAATCTATATTGAGAGAATACTTCAAGTCTAGATTTTTATAAATATTTTGGTTTTTGGGCTTTTGAACATGATTCTATTGTGAATCTATGTTTCAGGACCGCTGTATTTGGTCATCAGGCTTTGAGAGCAAGGCGAATTGGCTCCTATAAACTAGGTTGTACAAGGTGCAAGTTAGTGGCTGTTAATTGTTCGTTACTGTGATGGTAGTATTAGGCCTAAAGTCCGGACACCTGGCAAACGTCGTCAGCTCGTGCGAAGCAAACAACCCATTGAACCTCAACGACGTACAGATCCTCCTAATCAGGACGAGGACAACAGGTGGATCTCCAGGATTCTCTATTTTAGATAGTGAATATAAAATCATCTCCAATAAATAATAGGAAGTGTCTAGATGTACCGAAAAAAATCTGGCTATTTGTACAAAAATTTCAGTACAAATAGCCACTTTTTGAATTCTATTTGTAGCGAAATTTCGTAACCCAAAGCGACGGCCTGATTGATAATAGAAGAGTGATTTAAGAAAATCATATTGAGCATTTAAAAATTGAAAGAATCTATTCGTACCTCATTTAAACGATCCTTGTAAAAGTAAAACAAAAGTTTAAAATAAATAAAATCGGAAAATTCCTTCAAATTGAAATTTTGAAAAGTTCGTGATAATATTTCAAAAAGAAAAAAATGAGCATGATCAAAATTGATTCAGACCTCAAAATTCAGATTCCCCGGATAATCTTACACGTAAATTAATAATTTTAATTATTACGGTTAAATCTAAGCCAAACGGTAAAGGGTCTTTTTGGGCGCGAATTTTAAAAATAGAAAATGTGATAACTCTCGAAAAAGTTCCTTTCGAACAAACTATCAGAGATGTATTTTTTTCTGCGTGTAATAAATTGTTTGAATTTAAACAAAATTTGTGAGATTGTCTTTTGTTACGGCATGGAGTGCCCCACAACTTAATTTTGATTTGGTACGACTTTTTTTGAGTGTGAGAAGAACGCTCGCTCGGAGGAGAGAAAGACGAAAAGGAGAGCCCGCTTTTTCTGGTAAAGTGAAGTAGGCAGAAACGGGTTTCGGTGGCTGGCATATCGGCCTGGGTCCATTTGCGAAATTAGATATCTTTCGACCAAGAGTCAAGAGTGGGTGGCAATCGCTCCGAGAGCAGAAGTGAAGTAGCACAATGGAAACGCGTTTCTGCCTTTTCTCTCACCCTTTGCTTCACACTTCTACTTCCCTTTTTTCGCGATTACGTTTTTGCCATTGCTTTCGCTTACATACGTCTTTATTTTCCAGAAAGACTTTTCACCCTCCAACCTAGTGGCATAAATTCAGATTCCTCTCACCAACCTCTGGGGTTTGTGTCTGTGCTGAATTTCGAAATTTAGCACTAAAACGAACCACATATGTTGGTAAATTTTGCTAAGAGGAATCTTATTTAATCAATTTGCTTCAAAGAGTTAAGCTACTTAAAAGTGGAGCCTTTTACCCAGAAAAAGTTTGAACACAGAAGTGGTTATTCCGTGTCCACGAGTTAGACGTATTTTCAGGAGCAATTAGTCTTTTTTTTTCTCCTCCCGCGCGCTTCTCCTCATTTTGACTACAAACAATAAATTTGCTTCTGCATTGAAGATTCAATTTTCTCCTTCTTATGAGTATCTTATTTTTTTTTCTTAAAAAATAATCTTGATCAATAAGGATGTGGATGAAGGATGGGATCTGTGGACCGGGTCAATAACCACTCCTCGTAAACTTTTTCAGTAAAGTAATTTTTATTTTCTTAATCTCATCTTCGCCTTCCTCCATATTTATACGCACACGACATTCGAAACATTCGGTCTCACACTCACTCGATATTTACAAGACACAAAATGGTACGACCTTGTCAAGATCGACAAGGCTTTAACAATAATAAATAATAATACTAAGGAAAAATAATAATAATCTTCTGCGGTGTCGACTTTTTACAACATAGAAACTTGTACCTCTTTTGTTCGCGGACTAAATCTAGGCCGGACCGTTGCCAAAATATTCTATTCAATCCAAGACATACTTTTACTTTCGAAACAGAACTTTTTTTTACACGTGAATAATTCTGCCAACGGTCCTGGTTTGTATAATAATCGGCATTACTCGCTTGCCATTTTTATCTTTCTACTATTTACAATACTCTATCGATTATTTACAACCCTTAAATTCTCGCTATTCAATCACCGTGCCCTCGCAAAAAACAAGGCCCCTTCAATTCACCCCAAAAAGTTAACATTTCCAAAAAATCCAATATCAGGCAAATTTTTCTCTCTTAAATCGTAAGTCTTGCGCGAGCACGGCAAAGAATGCCAAAATAAATACTGACTAGTCCTCCTGTGAGCCTTAATTGTGCCTACTGAAAGACATTGAAAAAAGTCTTCAATCGACACTTGTCCCTTTTAGGGAAAAATTATCGCGGGAATGTAAGATTGTCTCAAAAAACGCCGCGATCACTGGATATGTACGATATAATTACACAACTCTCTTTATAATAATCTCAAATTTTATACGAAATTGTCCAACAGAATAGGCGAGACGCAACCCCTGAACTGGATACAATCAGCAATCAGCAAGCTAGCGAGGAAAGTTCTACTTGGTCTGAATGTGTTAGCTCGAAGGCGAGTGCAAGTTCAGCTGATTCGCTATTGGCCCAGATATAAGGTACTCCATTCGGAAGTGAACGCTACGACACAAAAGATCAGGACAACCCCTCACTGTCAGAATAGATAAAGGCTAAAAATATTCCATTATTCTAAACTTATTTCAAGAAATTCTGTTTATTTTTAGCCTCTTTACTTCTGAATATAAATTATCTTTTCTCTTAGGATTGATCTGGAACTGATTAATTCAAATTTCAGAATTAATATCGGTAATTGAGTGCTGACTATCGATGCTCAATGTTTGTATAACGAAATGCATTTCGAGCTTGTGGATTCCAAATAGCATTGATCCAACTACGCTGCCGTTTAAGTGACAACTAAATATGAGTGATACCCTCTATTTGGTTATAAAGTAATCAAACTGCAGAGGGGTTAGAGCAGCGGAACTTGAACCATGTTACTTAGAATCTGAAGTTAGTTGAGACTCTCATCAGATCAGAATCGAGACATTCCGGAATGGAGTTAGCTAACCCAATTACCGATACGCAACTAGAGAGTTTGACTCTACAAATTATAAATCTTCGAATTTAAAACTACTTTTTAAAGTAATTGAATTACAGTTACTCGCGAATCACGTTATCTCAATCAAGATTTGCCACGACAGGTCAACCTAGGAGGGAAATTCGACAGGTCTGGGTCACGTTTCCCGAATGTCGAGATAGATTTCCTCGGGTCTGTTGAGGAGGTTGTGGATTTGCTGCATCGTGCAAAGAGGACATACCTCCTCCTCAGTGCCGTCAGCCGCAATTCTTCTCGCCGCGCCGGGGCCTCGCCTATAAACCGGATCTATGAACGAGTAACCCTCGGAGTCCACCGAGTCGGTCCTGGAGCTCAAAACAAGCCTCTGAAGAGCTCTGTTGGCTCGTAGAGGATGTCTCCGGGCCTCTAGGTCAGGGTCTTTAAAATCTATGTACGAATAGCCTTCGGAGTCGACGGAAGGTCTTCGAACTATCCTATGAACCGGCGACGCAGGGGTCGGAGTCTGCAGTCTAGGTCTGTGGGTGGGAGTGATAGGCACTCCGGAATTTCGCGCAGGAACGCTGCCGGCATCAGCTAGGCCGAGGAACACTTCTGTGTCAGTAGGGAGCTGTGGCTGGCTGGTCGTAAGACTCTGATCATTTTGGCTAATCAGACTGGTCTGACTCGTGATCAGGGCGTTGTGACTTTCCAGCAGGACGTGGCTATTCTCCAGGGCAGAAGAGGTGCTGCTACTTGGGGCCTGGGAGGCTATTGAAAGAGGAACCCCTTGTGATTTGGCAAGAAGGGCTCGCGGAGTTCGGTAGCCGCCTAGAACCGCCCTGGAGGGTTTATCGGCGACTCGCAAGATTGACCTGGGATCTCGATAGTCGAGATAGTCGAAGTGGTGCGGCGCAGGTGCGCGAGGCGGATGTCGTGGAGGTAGTAGTGGTAGTGGTGGTGGTTGTAGATGTTGTTGCTGTCGGTGATCGAGATTTGTGGCTCGTACCTCGATCGTTGGCTGACTCGGATGGTGGCTCTGGTGATGATTGTGCAGCTGTGAGTGAGGCACTGTGTCAGGCAGGTCCTCGTAGAGAACTGCGCTCCCAAGATTACCTGAGCCAGGATGTCCTCCGCCATCCGGAAGCCTTCCACGAGCTGAAGCAGCAGCAGCAGCTCCCGCTGCACTCTTGCAGGGTAGCAGGTTCTGCACTTTCCTCTTATGTCTGTAACAGAAGAAAAGTAATCCTTTAATATTTTGCAAGTTAGTTTAAGAGGTAGGTTTTCAGAGTAACATAAAAGCAAAATTTGAACAAAGAGGATATCCGAAGTGATAATTAAAGCCTTGTGGAAATAAACTAAAAAGACTTGTAGTTTGTAGAAAATTGACACTTTCAATCCGTGTTTGCAAAAGTTTGCTCGGGAGGTACAAAACGATTAAAGTTTACCCAGAGAAAGCAAACTTCTGGCATCGTTTGCTTGCGTAAACAATTCGAATGAACGCAAACTACTCCGTGAACCCGATTGCAAAGTAGAATATCAACAGAGATTTTGCTTTGGTAGTCTTGAGAGGGATGGAAAAGAAGAAAGGGTTTGCTTTTTTGAAAAGCAGATTACGGTTTCCAATAAAGAGATAAATTCAGGGAGCAACGGGAGCAACCTCGATCGTAATTATCACTCGAGCAAGAAATCCCATTCTATATAATTGGTACCCGTGCATCTCTGGAAAATCTCTCTCGGCCCGTTTCTGGTTTCCCAGTAACCACTCGTCCATTTTTTGCAACTCTAATCCGAGTGAATTGAGTGTGAAAAGTGTATCGTCAAGCTTTCCAATTTAAGTAGTGCAGCCGGAGAAGCAAATCTCGTTTTTCAGACATCTTTTAAAGTAGACGATCATTTGATTCAGAGGAAGAGAATGAGAAGTGACAAAGATTCGAAAACCACTTCAGTGCTTCGCAGTTAACTTGTACCACTGGGATGCATAATATGAAGCTTCGATTCACTCCCGTCAATCTCGTTCCGCGAAGCAGTTTCTCTTCAAGTTTTAATTATCTAATTAACTCTCCTAGTTCCATAATATTTACCTCTTTAATTGAAACCACAGAGGTTTCCAGGCTGACATTTAATGAGCAAATTATTTCGATTGAGATTATTTACTCGAAGTATTTCGAAGATCTGACAAGTTCCTTGAAGATAGACAATTTTAATGTATTCATTTGATAGAATCGAGTTTCTGTTTCGTGTACGACAAGAGGTGGGACGCCTCTGCAACTTACTAATGGATGTTGGTGTTGCTGTTTGGGGTTTCAAAACAGTGGCGTATGCAGAGCAAAACCGGAGGCACTAAGTACTAAGTATGTACTAGGGGATCCTACTGGATTTCCACCCTTGCCTTCTCGAATCTTTGCTCATCATCAATCCGGAACTTTTTCGTGATCGCTAGCGACGGTCAGATTACAGCAGACGGATTTGATCCGAATTGGTTTTTTTTTTTTTTTTTTTTTTTTTTGTAACATGATCCTAAGCCGTCCGATCAGACTTCTAGATTTCAACGTCTTCTAGTTCATTATATCTTCTCTCATTTTTAATTACTTGAGTATAATATCAAATCTTTCGAGAGCAATAGAATCCTTTCATGGATGAAGAGTGCAGACTCACGCTACTTCCCGAGTGGCTGACACCTCATCATCGCCGACTGAATGCGAGCATAACACCTCGAGAGTGTTAACCTCGCCGAGTCATGGCGTATCGTTAACGCACCATTGTCCCGACAGTTGAGTGCTTTCTCTCATATGTGACTTTTTTTCAGACGATAGCAGACCCATAGTGGCCAGAGCTTTTCGTCCCCAGGCAATCGGAGATTAGGAACCGAGAGAGAGAGAGAGAGAGAGAGAGAGAAAGAGAGACCATTTTTGACTATGCGCATAAAAGGATCATTGCTTGGGAAATTATTTTTTTGCTTGGTTGCTTCACCTTAAAGGACAGTGACTTCTGAAGCGATCGTAATGCGTCGCGTTAAAGACCAGTCTCCTGGGGCTCGTTAACAATGTGTTCGTTCTGGTCGGTGGCGCGCCACTCTAGAAACGCGATCAAGTCGCGGACGTGTTCTTCCGCGAAGGTCGTAGTCAGCATCTCGAGAGGTGCAGCAGGCGCCTTTGAAGATCGTTACCGCCAGTTCCACACGACGTTTCCAGCCTCTTCTCTGGACAGGTTGTTACTCGATCCGGCCTACGGTCTGTCGGCACCTCACCTCTGACCCCACCATGTTCTCGCGTCTTGTTTCTACCACTCGTACTATCCCGGTGAGAAAATAATTCCTAAGACTGAACAAGGGTCGATAAACTCCAATCCCGGAAAAGAGGACAGCATACTTTGAATAGGACCTTGTATCAAGTCTTTTTTGGAAGGAACAAAGGAATTTGGCATCAAATCTTAATTAACGCAAAAGGGTGTTAGATGTTACTCATGGTCTAATTTCATCTGAAGGGTTGCAAGTCAAGCATGGATCAGGAGTGAGATTCCCGCATGTCGGAAGTTTCAGACCCTTGTCCAGAAACAGGAAAGACAAGATGAAGAGCATAGACTTCTGACAGATCCGGGAGGGTAACTTCCGTACGGGAAACATCAAGACATTCTGGTCTTAGGATGAAAAGCATTCCTATTGGCTTTTAGATACTCGATCAATTCTCCTCGATATCGTAATGATTTTTCGTTAAGGTCGAACTCGAACTTTGCTGAGACTTGGACTCTTAATGGATTTCATTTAGAAACCGTTTCCTCTTTCTTCGACGATGGCACTAGAGACTCTGTTAAATGTATAGTCTGCACGGGATATTTTGTAGCGAGCAGAAAGATGGAGGGTCAGGAACGAGTGGGAAAGAGCAGAGGACTCATATAGCTGAGCGAGCCTTGAATAGGTCATTTAAGCCGAGCTTTTAACTCCGGCTAATTAACTGCACTCTGCATTCCCGGCCCATAGCGACTTTATATTACGCGGAAAGAGAAAAGGAGATCAGAGACAGAGCCAATCGAGTCTAGATCTCTAATTTATATCTAAAACAAATTTTTTATATTTTGAAAAAAAATGTTTATATGATAAGAAAAATGGGTCAATGGTCAGGGGGTCAGTAGAATTCCCTCAGGTCGTTTTTGCTGATTATGAGTTTTAATCGAATCTGAAGGCCGCCATACGTCAGTCCCGGATTCTATTTGACTCGCCACTCGTTGAATATTCAGAGTGCGTTCTCCCTCCCTGAATTGGTTTTAGCCTAGTCTGTATTACGTGACAGATAGTTTGGGATATTGAAATGAGTATATATAGAGCAAATAAGAAGGGTTGCAGTCTTATGCCTCGAAAATTGAGGAAATTAGTTTCTCTTCTACTTTAATATCCGTTTTATTTTATTTCGACAACCGGACACTTCGCATGTGAAACGCTTAGACGGAATAAATCCAAAAAATCCTTATTTTTCGATCAATGAATCGTAGAGACAATTTCCTATTCGATGATTACCTTACCTAAGGAAATTAAATCTGTGCATTTCACATGAGATAACTTCCGCTCTTTTTAATTCCCTCTTATTCTTTCTTCTCCTCTCCCAGAAAATAGCGACTGGCACCGAAGATTGAACTTTTAAAGGATTATACAAAGTGAGCGACTTACGGATAATTCTTCAGCAATTCTCTCAACTCCTAACCATGCTTCGACGGAGGCGAACTTTATCGTGCGACATAAAATATTTATCGATCGTGAGAATTAACGCTAAGAAGGTACCTCTCGACGAGGGATGAATAATTGAAATCCGGACTTTGGGACGTGATGAAAAAGAGTGGCTATTCTTCGGACTGCGCAAATCCTACCTCTTCGAGTTTGAATCTGTTAATTTTAGATGGGCTCGGTAAATAATGAGCAGCCAGCAAAATCTCAATAATAATTTTCCCAAGCATCAAGTGAACATCCAGGTGAAAAAGTTATATATAGTGGACAAAATGATGTATAGTTTTGTCCGCTATATATAAAATATATATAACTTTTCCACTTGGGCATTATTACTGCATTTTTTTTTAATCTTTCTCGAACTTCGAATTTCTTTCTCCTTTTCTTATTCCTACTCATTCCAGTTGTCAGCTTCTTATCTACTTCGATATTCGAAGACTGATAATGATATTTGCTCGTTAGCTCAAACTGAGTCCACCCTAGCGGCAAACCGCACGAAAGTCAAATATTTCCACGCGGTATAATGAAGAAATTATGTGGGTAGGACGCCCTGCTTCCGCTGATTATTGTTTAAACTGGAAGTATAAACAATCATGGAACCAGTGGGAAAACTTTGGAAACATGGTGGAAGCCCCTTGTTCGGTAAACCATCAGATTCGGCAAACCGCCGGGAGGTCGCGTTTCTCTGCTCTGACCCTTCCTCCATTGAGCCACCCTTAGGAAAAAGGTACGAGTGCAAAAATCCACCCTCCTCGAGGGTCGACACCCTCTTCGATTGCCACGCTTAAAAATTACCACTTGTGAACAAACCAAGCCACGCGCGATACTCTTTGACTGTTTACAACTTGTGGCTAAAGTGAACTCGAAAAAAGGCTTGTTGTTACATAGTACGTATAAGTCTCATATGAAGACGTGCGCTATTTGCCTTCGTCTCCTCTATCTGTTACCATTGTCTTATTTCCTAGAGACACGTGCCACGCGCCTTCCTCTCCTCTGTTACCAATTTCTCATTTCCTGGAGACGTGTGCTATGATAATTTCCATCTCGTCTCTTGAATCACCTATACTACTTTCTTCTAATTATTAGTGCTTGAACTATTAATTTGAAGAAAGTAGAGCAGAAAATGTTGTAATTGGGAAGACTATAGATTTTGGGAGTGTCTGTTTGTTTCTCTGTTGAACTGGAAGAGGAAGCGAAAAGAGGGTTGGTGGGCGTTAACGAGATACAAGACTATGGTTGAGGAGATCCAACCGAGTCTGAACTCGAATTTCCTTCGTACCTCGTCCTCTATCAGCACTACTACGGCATGGTAGTTAGCATAATTCTGTTTATGAAACTCACTTGGCTTTAGCGCCTCTCTCTCGTCATCCCTTGTGCTCCTTCCCCTCTCCCTCGTGCTCTTTCTTCCACCCTCGCCTTTCCCGGCAAACGAAACGTATTGCTCGCGTGCTTTGAATCCGATTTAATCTCGATGTGAGGCGGGGGTGTATCGTACCGCGTTCCGGCGTTGTCTTCGAAGACGGTGTCGAGGCTGTTGTTGCATGAAAATCAGCTCATAGCGAGAAGCCTCAGTGTTTTCTTTGAAAGCACCGGCTATGGAAAGTGTTGTAAAGAGACTTTATTACCCTCTTTTTTCCCTCATTCGTTATGAAAAACAGGAATTTCTCTGCTACGCCAGAAGGCGAGTTTCAAGAAAACAGTTTGCTTTCTGAGTAATATGATGCGCAATAGTATTTAAGAGAATTAGCACTACTAGGTTCTAAATCCTTACTAAAGCAGTAACACGCGGAATTAGGCAGCCTATTGTACACGTTGTACGTATGAGTTTAGTCGGGTGTCAGGTAAAGCCAAATCCGACAGAACTCGGCTTCGTATTTTCAAGTTTACTCGCACGGGGAGTTTCGTAAGCTTCTCGAAACTACAAATTTTGCATATCAATGCGCACGGGTACACACACCACGTCAACTCGATAAACGACTGCATCCCCACCCTAAACACCGGCGTCGAAACTCCATTATACCGCCATCTTCCTTCCGGACTATTCAGGTCTAGACACCCTTCAATGGACAGCATCAGTGGGATTCCATCACGCATTATTATCAACACCTCGTATAGTATTGTTTGAATTCGCAATTATACAACTAATTGAAATAGTATAGCTATAAATAGATGAATATATCCTCTAACTTGTTACGCATGAAATATTCTCTTTAATCGGTGACCCTAACCAATGAATCATCAAAATCTCCTAAGACTCCACTAAGCCTTAGTATCTCCATTAGAGCCCTCGAGGGAGTTACGACGCACCTGCTGCGCGATCGGTAAGTACTTGTGAGACACTTTCGCTCCAATTGCACCCGATACGACGATAATTTGTAATAGTAATATATTTAATACTCTTGCATATAAGCACATTCCTTAAGGTGCTGGAGGGCAGCACCAGGTGGTCTCTCTGAACCCAACAACCCCTGGAGTGTGGTCAACATATCCGATGCAACATAACTGGTGCATTTTCGCATTACACTCTGAATACAACCGAATTAATTACCTCACTCTCCATAATATCTCCACTAGCTTACCCGAAGGATTTCCTCCTTTTTGGGTTAAGTAGGGATCAAATTAAAATTGTTTCTTAAAACCCTCTTGGAATTATTTACTCTAGAGTGATTTGTACGAAATGCAATAGCGGTTTAAGGAATTGCGGTCGTATCAGCACAGTGTCGGAGACAATGACGATGACGTAATTATGGCCGGTTAGGGTAATATCGCGACAGTGCGACTACAATGGTATGTCCGGGTTATATGGACCTATATATCACACGAAATAGAATTAGAGTAGCTCATACACGCTGCTCGCATTACTCTCGCCAGCTTTCATTATGGCTTGCCATCGAATCCCTTCCTGGGTGCGACCGTTACGGATTACAGCAGCACCTTGTTAATTGAATCGAATTGGCGGAGCGCCGGACGCGACGGTGATTTGCTCCAACCGGCCGGATTCCTCTAAAGCCTTCAAGAGACAGAGAAAATTGGATCCGCGGATTCGAAAGTAACCGGATCAGTTATAGTGATCCACAAAAAGTCCTAAAGGGTTAAAAGATTTTAAGATCAGGGTATTGCATTTTCTATAGGAATTAATTATCCCTCTCAACTGCGGATGTCCAACACAATGGCGTCAAGGGAAAACTATCTAGTTTCTGACAAAACCTGGACAAGATCACGAAGCAGTTGACGAGCTGTCATCACCAATTATAACCCATTCAGGCAGCCATCGGTTAAATGATCCATCAAGGCATTTGCATCTCTGTCTCTTTCACCTCTCTTGTAAAAACCAGAGGCATGATTCATTACTCGCTATCGCTATTGAACCCTAGCATCCCGATTATTGAATCAATAATTCGGTGCATTGCCTCGCCAAACCCCAGAGTCCGCGGGCTGCTCGTTTCTTCCTGCACGAGTAGATATTCCTATTTGTATCGCGTAGTTCCAAGTTATGCTTCTCCCATTCCACACTCCCGGCTTGCATTCCCTATTCGCTTGGTACAATGGATCCTGATTACCATTGTCGCGGCGGGGGCATTCCAAAATAAATAAAAGCGCTCGACACTCGAAAGAGAACGGAGAGATCACCCTCGCGACGAAAAATCCCAAGGGTGTGAACTAACGCCCAAAACTGTCCTTGGGTGAATAAAAAGAGGGTTCGCTCAAGACGGTCATGGCAAATGACCTCTTGGATTCAGGCTTCAAAATAATTACCTCTATTTGCTTCGAAAATTATCCATTTTATGGAAGTACAGGAGAAAACTGGATAGTTGTAATTAGAATTACAAAATTGAACAATTTAGAGTTGAAAGCTCTCAAAATTAAATAACTTTAAATGGAAAGTATTTGAAATATTTTGAGTTAAAAGCTCCAAAAATGAAATTATTTTGCGTTAAAAGGGTTTGGAATTAAACATGTGAAAAGTTTTTCAACTGAAGACGTTCAAAATTAAATAATTAAAAATTTTGAAATAGGATCAATTTTAAATTGATAGGATCTTTATTTTTATCTATCAAGAATTGATTGAATTCAAGAATTCAAAGGAAATTCAAAGTTATTCAAGGGATTCAAGTGAATTTCAAAGAATTTAAGGAATTATTCGGGGAATTCAAAAGAACTCAATGTGATTTCAAAGGAATTCACAAGCATACGAAGAATTCAAGATACGATCCATTTTTCTTATAGAAAATTTTAAAAGCAAAGTTGAATTTCTACTTAACTTCACTTTTGATGAGGTTAAGCAAGCAACTTTCTTCTCGATTGAAAAGTTTGTTAAACGGACGACAGAAATTTTATAAATCGAAGCGAGGGTGATACGGAAGGTGGTCGTTCTCCTGCAGAAACCCACTTCTTCAGCGACCTAAAAGTCACTTATTTTCCTTAAGTTTCCTCTCCCACGAGAGGGCCGATACAGGGCAGTCTTTATCAAATTTTCAAATTGCTCCCTTCGTCCCTCTCACTGCCCTTTTTATTGAACATTCTCCGGTGACGGAACTTAACTTGATAAGGGATAAAAAGGGAATAAAGTGTGCCAAATAATAAAAAATCTATTGCCATTTTATGTGTGAATGTTTAGTGCTTTTGGGTTACGAGCCTGGATCGCATCTAGGTGAAAGAGAATGTTCTTACTCGTAATATCCGTAAGTGCATAGCGCAAGAAAGGCCGTACGAGGTTCTTACGAAGTGACGCAGACCTCTTCGGCGGGACGATCGTTTGTTGTATGAGGAGTGAAAGAGAGAGAGAATAAGAGAATAAAGGGGTGGGGTGGGGGTGAGAGTCCCTATATTTCTGAGACACCCGAGGCACAGCTTTAACAAGCGATGACTGCAACGGCGACGATGCCTAGTCAACGTACATAGACGTACATACAGGCTAGACGGCGGCCACTCTACATAATTGCTAGCTATTGTACGTGCACTGTACCCCCTTCTTTTCCCTCCCACTTTACCTCCTTCGTCTCGAGCCTCCCCCGGCAGGCGAATAAATTTTTTTACCCGTCTGGCATCGTCTTCGCATGTGTGGCCGATGCCTTGCGTGGGCCACCGCGCTTGTCGAATGTGTCGACACAAAATTATGTCCCGGGGAAACCACAACTTCACTTTTCTTCCAAGAAGTGAAATTTACTCCCACGTATTAGAAAATTATTTCCGTTCGAGAATTCGCTGTGGCGATGCTAGACGAGGTTTCAGGATAACGATATGCCACTGCCGAGAAAGGGTAGGGAGGAGAATTCACTGGCTAATTGAACAATCTGCTAGTGAAATAAGCAAGACTATCGAAGGGTATGAATAATTCAGGAATCAGAGAACTGCGGGAGAGGAATTCCCAGCTTTGCGGATTCGTAATTAAATTCCGCATTTTTTTCAATCATGAGAGGAATAGAAAAAGAATGAGGAATAAACGGGAAGTTATTCGTTCCGAAGTTATCGGGCATCTGTGATGGTATTTAGGAAGTTAGTCATGGTCGGTGGCGCGTATTCTCGAAAGTAAGGCAACAATAGTTGCGGAAATGAGGTGTCCGACGCCATTAATCTTAGCGGATCTTGGCACATGTGTCCGAGGTATTAGATTTTAATGAGAGATTAGGTACTTCACGGGTGCTGATAGAAAAAAATTCCCTCGTTGAAAACCGGCTCGATTAGCATAAAAAAAGAGCTGTGATTCTCCGATTGGAATAGG
Organism: Andricus grossulariae; assembly: GCA_011634705.1. Taxonomy (NCBI): domain Eukaryota; kingdom Metazoa; phylum Arthropoda; class Insecta; order Hymenoptera; family Cynipidae; genus Andricus; species Andricus grossulariae. The sequence goes on from JAABKJ010000074.1 coordinate 31,733, forward strand.
AGTTTCTAATTAAGTAATTTCTAGACGAGATCTCTCATTTTAGAGTCCCTACTTAATTCTCCGAGTCTCCATTAATTGTAACATTCTGGTATACCTCTAGCATGTTTTTACCTATCCAAAAAAAATACACAGGTCGGGAAGCCAGCCAGAAAGCGACAAAAAGGAAGCAAAGGGCAATGGAACTTGGTAGGAGCCACTTGACTCCCGGCATTCTCTCTTTCTCCCTCGGCTTTGTCTCGGTAAAGCCACATTCGGGTCACCGGTACGAGGTTGCTTTAACGATCTGCATTGCATGAGTCCCACCCTTCGTCATTACAGCAACCCCCTCCTACCTCTCGTTTGCTTCGAGGGCAAGGGGGCAAGTTCGAGATTGTGTGCGATGGTTGACAAACAGGCTGGTTATTTTGTCTCGCAAACAACCAATTACTGATCCAGTTCACCCAACTCCCCCCACCCCCTTGAGGCTATTCATCCGCCTATGAAACACTCACTTCGAAATCAAAATAGTACAATTTTCCATACAATGGATCTCATCTCAATCACTTATCAAGGCCTGAATCGAGTTTGTTTTCTCTTAGTAACTAGGGAGAGCAATTCGACGTGCAGAGAATTCCTTGGATTATGTTCTATTTTGAGAAAATATAACAGGAAGTTTCTTTTTTCAGCGAGGGAAAGTAAGATTTGATGAGCTGGTATTGAATTGAGATTTGTTTACTGCTGAAAGTCAGTTTTTTTCATGTTAATTTCATTAGCGTATTCAAGATTTGAATGACTGGATTAGAGACTCTCTTAGAGACTAATTCAAGAAAAAAGGGTGGTCTGTAGGACATCGAATGGTGAAGGGGGTTGTAAAAGTTCGAGTGCCCCTGGCGAGTTATGGCATTGGCACATGCTGGTCGTGACAGGACGTGTACCTTGCTCGACAGCGGAAGCTGCCGGTGTCGCAGACAGCGTCGTAACAAAGTGCCGAGCCACCCACCCTGTGGAAATATGCGTCTCAGTAAACTCACCCTCCGCAAGTATACTAAGGAAACTACAACTAGAGCGAGTAGACTGATCTTATCATGGTATCTTTGATGGTAATGGTTTAAGTAGAGCGACATTTTATCTCCTGAAAATTCAATTTGCCCCGCAAAAGTGCCGGATCAGGTTTTAATTCCGGTATAATGTAACGCGCTTCGAAGCAGTCGCAATGTATAGAAGAGAGAGGAATAAAGTGGAAAAGGGAGCGAACGATAGCTTGGAGGTGAAATAGAGGAAATGTAGGCTAGATTACGTGAAAACGCATGGCCTGGGGCCAACGGTGCCGCCCCTGTTCTACCGAGCCAGGGGGCTTTGTGAGCGAGTTAAATATAAAGGCCACAGCGGATAAAGATTCCGAATCTACCTGATTTCTCTCCTTGCCTTCTTACGAATTTTTAGATTAGTAAAATGCCACCTTTTTATTTCACCAATTCTGTAAAAAATATTAACACCTTGTATTTTAAAATAGAAAAGTGAATTATCGTGGTATGTCGAGGAAGAATAATTATGAGGATGGCGAAAGGGGTTTAGATAGAGGCACCTCGTAAACACTGTACCCGAGAAAATCACATCTCGCCCGTGGTACAAAGCGTGGAAACAGCGGAACTGAAAGTAAAAGAGGAATGGAAAGTGCGATTCATCCGGCCGCGGGCGCCGCTCGCCGAAAAATAAAAGCCCGGTAACCACTGCGGGTTTTAATCGTAGGAAGTTCGACCGAATTCCTCTCCTATCGTGAGATAGGCTGGTGCTAAAAAGCCCAACGGAAAAGGGCGTTGACAAAATTCTGTTTTTTTCATCTTACGGAAAGGAGATAAAAATTTGGGATTTGATCAATCTCAGTACCATCGGACATTGTGGAACAATTATAGTAGAGCGAATTTCCAGTGAAGATGATCTTAAGGTACTCCAACTTTCTGAACCAGAACTCCTTTTCCAACCTTTAAAAAACTGCCGGAGCCAAAGAGGATTCGATTATCATATTTTTCAACGATCGCTTTCAACAGGATGATTAAACCCGCTCTTTTTGTCCATCACACGTCTATCTGCTGAATATTCAACGTACATTTGCAGCATACGTAACCAGCTAACTGGATACTTTTGCCGTTCATTGTACAGGCTGGCGCGAACAAAAAGCCTTAAATGGATGCGACGACCTGTAAATAAAAGCGCGAGAGATAGGTATGAATAAAGGGTAGAAGCACAAGAGTCGAGGAGGCACTGTTGAGGCTAGAAAGAGGAGCTGGGTACGGGCTAGGGGTCGAGGGTGTAAGGGAGAAAAAGGGGTATAGAGTCGGGAGAGCGAGGAGGCGACAAGAGTATGGAGACGGGTACATGGTTCTGATTAGCATACAAACTACGCGAAGCCATGTTGCCTCGACTCAACGACACGGCACGGCGTAGCAATGGCAACAACAGCAACGACAGTAACGTCAACGGGGCACTCATAGCCAGGCACTTGCCCGCTCTGCCCACCCACTACGTGCGAACCAGACACTGCCACTCGGTGGCCCTAACACTTGAGATATCGCCCAGGCGGTTGCATCGAGACCTCGATAATGGCGCCTATCATGATAAATACACTCAGGACTAACAGGGAGGTCACTGTCGCCTTCGGGCTAGAAGTGGGTGAGAGGAAGAGGGTGGTCTGAGGAGCAAAACGCCGATCAAGGAGAGATTCAATACAGCCACTGTACGGAATTGCCTTGGCGCGATGCCGATTCAGATGGAGATGATAGGTCTGTGGTTTTCGCCCAACTGCCATCTGGATCTCAATCATTGAGAGTATTTCCGTTTGATGGTACAATCTAATGTTTAATCTGCATCGATAAACATATTAACGAGTGGTCTTGACACTTAAGAGTATGAGAAGGGTATGAATTGTTGCCGGTAATAAAACACAATTGATGACCTATTTTAGGCTAATTTAAGAGACACTAGAATATCAAGGACATGCCCAACCCGCGACCTGGTGTAAATCGCCTCCTTATAATCAACTCCAGCTGCTCTTCAGCGGGATATTTCGCCTACCGACGCAGGGCCCTCGACCTTCTTGAAATATCTCCTCTCTTCTAACCGACAAAATGGCTTGGATCGGTGGAACATCGAAAGCGGGATGCGTGCTTGGCCGGTATAAAACACAAGCTTTAGTACCCAGGTTGAAGTACCGGCCAGGGTTATGGCTTTCCGATCCTCGAACGCGCTTTTTACGACCGTGAATCTCGGTTATTCGTTCGGACCAGCCACTCCTTGGCCCGGGTCTCCAAGAGCAAGGGAAATTTCTGATTATTTTTATGGCCAATTTTATGGAAATTTGATTCGAACTTTTCTGATGCACGTATGATATATGTATAATAGAAAGTGTTACTTACTTCCAGAAGACGACGGAAACAATGGCAGCCATTAGGAGAAGGACTACCGTGCAGGTGATAATTAGGGCAGTACTTTGCAACGATGGATTTGTGTGGTAGGATGCGTCGATTATCTGTAATTGAAAAGAAAGAAACTAGGTTATTATTTATCTTAGTAATATGGGCAATAAACATGAAACTTTGCTACTATGACATGGTCCTCTGTCTCGCTTATACTGCAGCTTTGATAGCGCGGGGAAAATACGAGTAAAAACCCGACCAAGTTTATTTATTTCTGCCAAGCAACGTAAGCTCGAACATAGCGTGCTCCAGTTACAGAACAACTATGTACTGTTCTTACATTTCCTACGCTGTAAACAGGATTTAAGAAAGAAGCAAGATGGAACTTTCTGCCAGCATTCCTGAGAGAGATTTTAGGAATTCTTTGGAAAGAAATGCGGATCAGGATTTCAATATTGTTATTTACTGTCTGTATACACTTCTACCCCTATCACCCCATTTCTCTCTCTAGCTCTTCTCCACTTGAGCGATGCAAGGTAGAGCAGTAATCCTAATTTCGCTCCCGTTTCTAATTACCTTTCCCCGAAGGAGCTGCTTTGATCAATAATCTTACATTGCTTCGTTCTCCTACCCCGAATGAATTAATGCGGACGAGCTCATATAGAAGGAGACCCAGAGGGTTGCAACATAGAGAGCGTATGAAGGACGACCCATTAAGGACACTAAATTATCTATTTTTCGACCTCGATATTTTTATTGATTTTCCTGAAACACCTATACTTTCGACGAATATCCTACAGTCTGCCATGTTAATTTTAGTCAAATTAGTATCCGTTCCGTCCAAATCAAACACGCAGACATCAAATATTAAATTATTTTCCAGCTCCATAATTAAAAATATGCCAGTGACCGAATCGACAAAGTCAACTTTGTCGGAGGTAGAATTTTCCCCGAGTGCGTTAATCTCGTTAATGTCTCAAGAACGGATTTGCGCTCATATTTTCTTTTAATTACCACACATTCATCTGTCTCAGGCGATAGATCAAGCTTTGGGCTCTATTTTCCAAATTTCTCGTTGGATGGAAAAGGGAAAAAGATTCTCTTACTGGCACGCTATCTCTTCTACCCCCTTCACGACTGAATCCATTAGCTGGCGCCATTAATATCGCGGTAATGATGAGCGATGAGACTCCGAGGAGAGGAGAAGAGAGATAGAGATAGGGAGTCTGCTGGAGAAGGAGAGGGGACTCCACACCTCGTCTCGCGGCAGGTCTTTGATAAATGCTGCTTTCCTTGGCCTTATGCCAAACAACACGTTGCACAATATCCATAGCCTCTATCTGCATCGTCGTACCCCTTTCAAAGATTGGGTTATCGATATTAAACCACCCCCAATCCCTTCCAATGACCTTCTCCAATCGCACACTGCAAACTATGGTATAGTATCTCGTGAAGCAAATTAATATTCGTACATAGAAGCGGGACCGATCGATCGCCTGACAATAGACTTGCGTCCTCTGCTAAGAGTTGATAGAGAGCTGACTTTTTTACATAGTAATTTTAAAGGTTTCGGGGAAGAGGAGGGTTGAAGAATAGAGGGGAAGATTGGGTGGGGTATAAGAAAGAGGGAGGGGTATTAGGGTTAATGAGCTAGAGGGAGGGGGATAGTATGATGATAGACAGTGAAGCAGAAGGGCGGATATAAAAGAGGGTATAGGGAAATAGTGAAGGGGCGAAGGGGTAAGAATGGAGGGTGGATAGGAAGAGGAACTATGATGGTGAGGGATTGGGGGGTATATAGAGCGAGAGAGATGAGGATGTTAGTGAGTCATGGAGTTGCAACTGCTGTTGGAGTGGTTCTGCAGTGGGATGAGATTTCCACCTGAAAGCCATTATACCCAAAAACAACTAACTGAACCCTAATTCTCGAATCGCTTTCCGAGTAAGTAACTGATTTGTTTCAATAAAGCCGCAATTCGCGGAAGAGCGTGTACGCTCTTGCGTGGCGATAGGATCAAACTTGGAATTGGCTTATGTGCGAGGTCATCGGTATTTTTCTTTTGCTCGTTAGACCTGTGCCTTTAGGAGTTTAAGTTAAGGAACACGCATTACGATTTTCGGTCTTTGGACTTCGAATCCCATATACACGTCGAAGGACCATCTTGATTTGGTTCGCTCCGATTAATTAACGTACCCTCGTTAATGAAGCTCGAACAAACAAAGAATAGGGTAAGGAAGATGAAAGAGGGGGTGGAAAGAGGGAACGGAGAGAGGATTGGGGAAGCTGCTGTAGCCAAAAGACAATCTCTGCGCTTTCAGTTTGCGGTAGCGTAATCAATATCGTAATGCGATCTCTCCTAAAGGGCCGAAGGGTGGACAGAGAAGGAGTGTAGGAAGGGGGCAGAGTGCATAATACAGCATATACCTCTACGATACACGAGGCAGTAAAACATTTTATTCGGCCAATTCATTAGCATATACTCGGCTGGACACAATGCCGGCTCTATGTTACCTGCATCGAAAATCGCCCCGTTGATTTAACGATTCTGCTTCCCCTCTTCGAACCCCCCAGTGTACGTTCCTGGGTTAAGCTAATTACGCATTTGTCCGAGGGCATTTGCATGCGTTATTCGCGTTCTTCCTCGTAACGAATCTCTCGAATTCATACACTCTTTGTGTTCGGGGTTATATACATTTCGTAGAAACATAACGAGATAGCGTACCAATTGATTGGATTAGAGAGTCGCGTGAAATTTGAAATGCTCTTCTAGGGTGAACACTGGAAATCATGAAGTTCGTTAGTTTTAGAAATTGGGAATTGAGTTTCATGTTTCTTTCTCTGCTTGCATTTTCTAGAATTATTTCAAATAATTGATCAATAGTCTTTTGAGTTGGATCTGACCTGTTTTTGGTTCTTTCATTTACCCTGCAGCGATTTTTTCTGTCCATTGAATTCTCCAGATTGACTTCCATTCGTCGAAGTATTTTTTTTACTAAAAGTGGGTACACAAAGAGCGTTGCGTGAGCATTTTGCACGAACGTTTTCACGCTGAAAAAAATGGACCAGTACACGCAACCGACGAGTCGAATGTATCGCTTATAGTTAGTACCGAGTGAATGGGTCGTTCCGCGTGCAGTCAAAGCAGCCCCTCGAAAATGCAACTGTTACGCCGAATTTCCGAATTTACTCGCGTCGAAAGCGTCGCACCCCTCTTATTCGTTGTATAGACCTCCACTCCGAACTACACTTTCTTTTGCATTGCACGTTCGCTTGCAGTTATCGTCACGCTTTTAAATTGGTTGCATTCAATTACAATTGTATTTTAAACTGAATGACAAAAAAACCGTCGTTATGTTTTTAAATTGTTTTTAAAAGCGAATTTATAAAATGGTTCAAATTGGAAGGATGAAAAATAAGTATAAGAAAGGTGAGTCTTATATCTTGAACAGTCATAAATTATCGCCTAATAAAGATTGACTTGGATCGATTGGACGGCAACTGAGGCGGTCCCTCAAGAATTGCCTTTTTCCCCTTTGCTACACGTATTAGCCATTACGCGGGACGAATCGCTCGATGGCTTATTTATTATGGATAATCCTGAAATTGGATATCGCGATAAGGGCGAGTTACGCGAAGAAATCCCTTTCCTATTTTACGGATTAAAGAAAGGCGGAAGGGCAAAAAGTGAAAGCAATGAATCGAGTTCATAGGCCTTTTCAGGGCAGAAAATAGACAGGAAACATCTACTTTGTCCTTATTTGTCAATTTAGTTCAATTTTCATCCCTCATATCCATTTATATCCATTTATCTTCATTACGTTTATTTTCGAGACAGTCCCTGTTTTTCTGAGAACGCAATAAATTATTTAAAAATAGGTAACTAATATAAATAAATGACTTCCATTAGGATGAAAATTCAAGAAATTTGGGATCCTTATGAAAGTAACATTCCTGAGCGGCTTTAATATCGCCTGGTCGTTTCGTGCTAACGGAGATGGTTCATAGATTCCTAGAATTCACCCTCGTGTACTCGTTATCCTTTTCACTCCGAGGGGAATTGTCAACCCTTCTTTGGGAAACAAGTGCCGAATTGTTTTTGATATTCGGAAGGAAACAAATTTATTCTCACATCGACGAACATTAACGTGAGTTAACGAGCGTAAGTTGTTTCCGCTTAATATGTTATGAACTTAGCTCCACAAAGAGTGTTCGAATTATTTTTTTTTTCCATGAAGTTACATTACAATTTTTAAATTGATAGTGACTATTTTCTGATGATAAAAAAACTCGAGGCTGATTATAATTTAAATAAATTTTAATGATGCTGTTGAGTGTCATTGTGTCAACTGTAATTAAGGGTTTCTCATGGAAGATATTGTTATTCTAGTGCATTTTCGAGACTCAGAGAGCTCGCAAATGAATCTCAGTAACTGCGGCCAACTTCTTTTTCTCCACCACTCTTGCTCTTTCAAAGGAGAATTACGCGTTGCGTGTAACGAACGTTGAAGTCGGTAACATTGCTCGCGTGAGATTACAGTGAAACCTCAAGATCCCCACTTCACACCCACCCACCGATATAAGATATTGAGATCTCTCGCACACTATCAAGAATTTCCCTCTTTCGATTATATTCGCATCATGAAACATTTGAATACCAAACTTATAATAATCCAACTTGTAATGCATTTCCCTCTTCAATTAAAACTATATATTTAACTTTTTTATTCGATAGGAAACTCAAGCTTCGAGTTTCTGTATCTGTAATTTTAATTATAACTCTCAATCTCATTAAATTCCCTTTTTTGTGGCGAAAATGGCGATTCGTTTTTCCGAGAGGTTTTAATCCCTGCCATTCTCTTTACGAGAGGTAAAACCGCCAAAGAGGTCGTTAGGTCAAGATCCACGATAAAGTGTGGCCTTCCCTTTAATCTTGAAAATCGAAAGAAAAGGTCGTGGAAACGAAAAAGTAAAAAAGAATTCAAAGAGAATAAAACAAGGTGAACTGAATTTTATCAGAAAAGTGAAAATTTAATTCTGGGAAATAAAATATACGATCCTGAATTTGTCACATTTCAGTTAGTGAGACAAACATTAACGAGAAACGTTCGACGCGTGCACGTCCAGAGATTGAGACTCTTCTCGTCATCCGTCGACAGATATCGACAGAACACGTGCCACCCTTATTTCCACGATTATTATACGTGGCCTCAGTCACAGCCTTCCGGCCGTACTGCCGATATATTCTCATCGTTTCTCTTATCGCTTTCCCTCTTCAAAACCAACCCTTAAACGTATCGGCATGAACGCGTAGATTTTCTAGAATCGTTAGAGAAAATATTTCTGTGTCTTGATTTTTCTATTATCTTTAGGGATTAGATTTTCGAAATTTAAATAGAAAAGGCAAATTTAAAGTGGTTTCAATTTAACGATCATCACAAAGATAGCTCGTTATTAAATTCTTAATCACAGGTTTCAGAACACGTGCTTGGATTAGCAGTTCCCAGTTGAGCGGCGAATAACGACTTTAGCGCCACTTAGCCACTCACGGATCTCGGTACCTCGTATTACTTCAAGAAGACTTGGGGAAAAGCTTATCGAGTAAGTTTCTACTCACAGATGCTAGAATTCGATGAGTACGGGTTCGTAGACTCCTCGGTAAATCGCACCACTTCTAACTCTCGCCAGGTTCGTTACGAAAGACGGTTCTGGAGAGAGGTAACTTGATCGGTCTCTTTAAACTTGCATATGATGGAATACGAAACAGTCTTGAAAACGTTTATAATTGTACCAAACTTTTGGATTTGAATTTCATGATTTTTCTTGTAAGGTCAATTTAATTTTAACTTAAAAACTTAATTTTGGCTCTCAAGACTAATTTTCCAATTTCCTAATCAAACAAGCTCGATGTGATCTCTCTAACCTATTTTCATGATAATCTCTTGGTATTCCGATGAGGGGTGAGAATAGATGACGTGGTCTGAAGTTTAGAAGCCCCCGAAGGCGAGGCAAGACGCGGTTAAGTTTCAGGAGTAGCCGCGTTTCTAGCGAGTTAGAAGTGGTATTAATTTCAAGGCAACGAGGATGAGGACCTTCTCGAAATGTCGAGAGTCTGACGAACATCGGGGAGAGAATGGGATTCCTGAGAGGTTCAAATTCGACCTCTGACCTCACCTCGATTCAGTACCAACTCCGATCTTGGCTTCAGTGACGTCTATCACAGAAATTCAAGGGTAGGGAAGTGAATTGTGGCGTTGACGGTGTCAAGAGAATTAAATTATTCATATCCACGAGGTGACACAGGGAGCTTGTCGTTGACGATGAAAGTTTTACGAGCTCATGTTGCCAGAGATTTGACGACTCAACCCCAATCTACTCTGCGAGAAGGTCCTCTCATTCTATTGTTTAAAACATATCTTAATTTTCTTCGTATAAAACGAACTTCTCTGCTTTCTCAAATATTCAACAATTTAACAGACTCCTCTCGAAAATATCGGGAAGATTCAACTACAATGATGAATTCTGGTTGCCAAACTTCAAAAATGAACAACCATCCCATTTTCGCTTTAGTAATAACTAAACCAGAAAGAGATGTGTGTCGAGATTTTTTCGCGCTGGAGGCGACTTTGTGTGGAAATAACGAACATCCCTACTTTTGATGGTAGGTGCGTACCACGCAAGTTGCTGCAATCAATCACGAATTTCATTTATAAATTCCCAGCTATGCCGCTGGCGTCCCCCCCTCCTCAACCTTCGCCACCTCGGAGGATTCTACGCAACGTGTGCGGCATCGCGAGCGCGGGTTATTAATTACACGAGGGTTAATTGGCTGCGGCTATGTGTGTTCCAGGTCGTCGAACGCGACGCATCACGCACTATTTTCCCTCTATTATTCATTTTTTCTTTTCCTGTTAGCCGCGAGTGCGCGATACGTGCACTTTCATCTCGATTCTTTATTTTTCGAGCAGCTTCAGACTCGCCAAGAATCGATCGGCAGCGCGTCGCAGACTAATTATTTTCCTATAACGATGCAACTCGTTTCGCCAATGGTACCTGTGTTTTCTAATCGAACTTGAAAAATCAAGCACGAGGACTATTAATTAAATTCCTTGCATCTTAAAATTCATTTCGAACAGATTATTACCCCAGCAGACATAAACAAAGCTACTCGTGTCATGAATTCTGGATTATATTTTGAGAGTCTGGCAGACGAGAAATTTTAGAGTCGAGTTCCGCTACCTCGTGCGACATACCCCTAGTTTTGTGTTTCTCGTTGAGATGTGGGGGTGTGTTTTAGGACAGTTGGGGTCCGGAAACTCGTAACGCATGACGGGTTGGTGTCGTACGTCGGGTTTAAACTTGCGGTTTTGCGACACCCTCGTTACGATCCTCGACCCTCCCCTGATTATTCTGGATACACGTAAACGAGCTCTCCTTTCTCACCCTCTCTTGCGGCCGTTTCCCTCCCAGTCTCGTGCGAACAACTTACACCCTCGTAGAACCGACCTCCGAATGCGAGTCTGTGTTACGCTCGAGTGGCTCGAAAACTGTGCACCAACTGCGTACGGAAACTTGTTTGTCAAGCTGGCCAGCATTTCAGAAGATTAACGGTATGAAAAACCATCCCGCTAGCCGGAAAAGCTAAGAGGCGAGATAATCGAAAATAAAAGGGTTTAGCGAGGGGTTGAAATGTAGAGAGAGTTTTTAGAGGAGTTTAATTAAATTGAGACTATGCACAGGGAATTCGTACTTAAAAGGGAAGAGATTTAATACCAAAAAAAAATACAGATAACAGTTAAATTTGAGATAGAAAAAATGAGAGATGGGTCCCTAGAGCAAGAAGCCTCCGAAGTTGAGTCACGACTTCACGTTTCCGAGTAAACTTCGCTCGCAGTGATACGTACCGGGTGGAACTAGTGCACGTATTCCACGTGGTCCTGTCGTCAACGAACCGCTGAATAAACAGACGGAATATACATGCAGATAAACGCGTGCGTGCGGTACTCCTCCCTCTGGTTTGGGGCTGTTTTAATACGGCCCTGGTGGGGCTCTAATTATAATCCGGGTACCGCACTGCGCCAGCTTTAAGGAGCGGTGAAGAATGAGAGGAGTGAGAAAGGGGAAGAGAAAATGTCGAACGTGGCCGTATAAACGAGCGAGATGCGTGCATAATCTACTGGCGGTGACGCGAGCACGCGTGGAGAAAATCCTGCTAATACCCACGATAATAGCTTTGACAAGTAGAAGAAGCTTTACACAGTCGAAACGTGATCAGAACTTTCAAAATAATAGATAGGCTCTGAGCACCGAAAGCTCCGACCCTCGAGGGTTCGAGTCCCGCAAATGAAAGTATTTTTTGAAATCCTAAATTATCGATTTTGTGTAATTAGTAGTTCAAAGTGACAGAAGGTGGATATAAAAATAAATGGCTTGAATACTGAACAAGAATTTGAATAGCAGATGAACTTATAGTTTAAGTACAGGAAGGTGAGCACAGGTTTGTTCCTAAAAGAGGATAAATTGAAGTTGTAATGTTTCAGCGTAGCAGTTATGGTGGGGGAATGCGAGGTGGGGTCATGCGAAACGGCGGATTAGCGACTGATTTATGTAGAGCGATAACCACTCGCGTGAAACCCCGCGGCATCGACGTGTGTGCTATAGTGAGTATATGATTTATACCTTTTACGTAGACTAGGACATGGAGTCTAATACTGCTCGCCTGGTGCAGAAACATACCCACATAAAATACAGATATACGCCCGGCCGATTTTCCCAAACCACGTCGATCCATCGACAGATTTTTGTAGGACGCAGGTACTCAATTCGGTCAGCTGAAGCTCTAATTGTAATCAATTGAGATAAAAATATATAAATATGGGCCTGGTTACTTGAACAAGCGGGAGCAAGGGGGCGGTATTTTACCAAGTGGGTGGTGCTACCTAAAGAAGTGCATATACTGTAGGCGGAGATACTACCGATGAGGGGGTAAAATAGGCGGTCCTATACTCTTGAGGGCGTGTCTAAGATAATAGTTGACGGAAAGTAAACGAGATTTTCCAGTTATGGACAGGGGTTTTCCGAATTATCTAAAGTGTAAATGATAAAGTGCAAGGGGAAGGGTTGTCAGTCTTGTAGCGAAATCTAACCAAAAAGGAAGAAAAAAAGACGAATAAGTCTCGCCCGCTCGGTCGAGCATCGATTTGCCACGTCGACGTGCCACGCAGAGTATTTATAACGACGCGCGTTTCGCGGCGCTGTTCGAAACGAGCCCAGCTTAATTAACTGAATTTTACCGGGACCACCCCGTTCCCTCAAACTCTTATCTCTTCCACTTCTCTCCTCTTGCGCCGCAAAGAGGGAGGAAGGCAGAAAGCAGCGCACGCCAGGAAAACACGTAATTGAATTCGCAGAATTTTGGAATTTAGCTCCAAGGAGTATTTAATTTGCTGCGGGGGTCAATTTCTAATTAGGTAAACATTTACTTCTTTCTGATTCAATTTCTAAATTGGGTGAAATATCCGGAAAATTAAATCCCTCGCTCCAGAATAAAATTCTGAGAAAGACAAGGTTCTATCAATAGTGGGAGGGGCGTTGCTCTTGAGGGTGTTGCTATGTCAGTGGCGGAATATTCAAAAATGTTTTTTGAAAAGTCATGTATTGAGGGGTACCGAGTGAAGTTGCGCACGTTCTTGCGATGCTTTAACCCTTTTTTCTGTCTGCGTTACGGCTCGGATGAGCAAAACTACAGTACGATTCTTAACTGGTTTCATCTTTTTTTCATGGCTCCTCCACCCCACCCCCGCGGGACGTCGGCAGAAACAAAGCGGATTCCCAGGCGTAATAAAGAGACTCCGGGCGCAAAACGTATCACTGCCAGCTTCTTCTTTCCCCTTTTCCTCTCCATTTCTTTTTCTCCGCCTTATCTGTCCCTTTCTTCCTTTCTGTCTTCCTTCCTTCTCTCAAGGCCGGATTCGCGCGTATTCCCGTTCCACGACCTTCGCCGCGGAATGGCCAGCGGGCAGGGATAACCCCACAGCCATAACTCAAATCCAAACTTGTTCAATTGCCCGCTCTCGTCGCATTATGCCGCCGAGTTAATCTAAAGTTTTGCACAAGTTCGTCCTTCGCCTCTGCTTACTTCTTCGTGTGCAAGAAACATAAACGAGTCTGAGATTCCAGAAGGCAGAGGACGAATGCAAAAAGTGACTGAGTACTTGAACAATATTTTTATTCAATTATATTAATACTGTGAGAAAAGGAAAAAGAGTTATTTTTTCATTTCCCACGTATTTTAAGATTCGTCCTGGGAATTTCTTTGCAAAGTTATAACGCTTCAGCGACAGCGGGTAAAAGACTGGATTTAAGCTTTGAATATCGTAAAATATACCTTACGGCCCTCCCCCTCTTCGGTCCGTCCACCCACTCGCAATAACTCTGCGTTGCTACTACACAGAGAAAAGGGAGGAATGGAGAGGAGAGGGAGGGGGTTAATAAACTGTGTATAACTCGGAGACTGTCTAATAAACTCGAGAGACTACTTACGTGCAGACTATATTAATCCGAGCTTTTTAATTACCAATCTCCTCGAGCTCCTGATTACGTGCATGGAGGATGCTCCACTTCAGATTTTATGTATCTGAATTTACGACGATAACAGCATAATGAGGAAAATAAATATTATATTAACTCTACCCCCTATTTTAATGAAGAATTAAAATCATTTTAGCACGTGATAAAATGTAGTGATAACTATTTCTAACGAAAAGTTCATTGAATAATCAAATTTTACACGACAAATTTAATCCGATATCGATTTACCGTTCTCTTTAATTGAAAAAGTGTGAGTCCACTAAAATAAAATCCCTTTCATTGTCATCTGCGAAAAATTTTGCGTTCCCAGGAGTACTTCGACGATCGTAATAACCATAATAACAAGAGGTATGCAAAGCGAAGAAAGTGGAGGAAGCAGAAAGAGCAACGGAGAGAATGGGAAAGAGGTTGGGGAAGGAGTGAGTTTGAAGAGTTTGAACTTGGGCAACTTGCGAATCGCTTTAATAAGATTCATCTCGCCCTTTTCCCACTCCCTTTACCCATACTTTCCATATTCTCCTTCCTCTCTACCTTAATGTCCCTTATCTAAATAATTGCTCTCGGCTTACCGTTTTATCGCATTAAAATTGAGCTAGAGAGGATCTTCCTCGTGTAATTTTGACACTGGATGTCACGATTTGTCGGGAATTGTCAGAACTATAATTGGAATGACAAAAGGGTTGATGATAGAACTTCAAACAGAGCTGCTTCCCAAATTGTGCGTAATGATGTAAATTTGGCGATAATGAAGCAGGTTCAGAAATTTGGCAAGCGGACACGTGTTTTCTATTATTAGGAGTTACTTTTTGCTCTGGAGGTGGTCCACGACGACGGACAAGCGGAAGAGGAAAGAGTTAGAAAAAACTAAGGAAAGAAGGGGCAGGAGGTTGGAGATGAGGGCATGATGGCGCTTGTCAGGTTAAGCGGGTAACTTTTTTTTGCTTAGTAGCCTCAAAAGCGAGTCTGCAACGGTATCCGTCGTCGCTGTTGACATCTACAGTGTCTCCGTTCATTCCCTGTGACTCAAGAACGGAAATAAAGCGATGGTCGTTACTATACCTGTCTTGAGTTTCGCCAGTTTATTAATTAGACATATTATTACGAGAGTGTAACGAACCATGCTGCCTGATGAAGTTGCGAATTTCAAGACTCCTGTTACCAACATTTACCGACATTTAAAACCTCAAATGGCTCGTGTCTGTGCTACAACTGGAGTCTTGAATTAGAACTGACAGTAAATGTTCCCATTTTAATAATTTGCTAAATTTACTGCTGGATGTTCCGTCTATAAAATGTCGGCTTTCGTACATCCCTTCTCTAAAAGTATATTTCACAAGTATAAACTAACCTGTCACTGTCAGGAATTTCAATGAAATTTTACGCGATGAATGGCAAAATACGACTTTCGCGTTTCTCACCGAGATCTCTCCTCTGCTGTACAAGGAAGAAACATAATGTTTAGAAACAGAGGGAAAATGTCTGAAATGCTATTCTATTTTTCTCTCCGCCCCATCCCAGAAAAGCCACTCCAACATAATACGAGTTCTATCTGTCTATCTGTAGGACGAGCTGCACCACTCCCTCTTTTCCTTTACTCACAATTTTTTTTATTCTCATCTACTCTTTTTCACTTTTTTCATTTGTTATCGAAGTCTTTCCACTTTGTAGTGAATCAATCCCCGCATTGGGTTTCACATAAGCTTTCCCGGTGCGTCCACCTTTGTCTCCCAGACACAAATTCGATCGAGCACTTCCGCTTCGCACGTTTCAAGTTGATAACCAAACAAGTCTCACCAGCGGAAAATGTATGTAAATACTTTCTCCAAGGGCGAATTGAAAACTGCAAAACAAATACGGATCGAGTGTGCGATTAAAAAAAAAAAAGATGACGAAACGTGTTATATTTCTTGTCTCAACCATCATGTCGTTAACATTTACACTTTCAGCTTGATCAGTTTCACCCCCAGCTTCACTTTGATTTTAATTACTCATTCCATGATACCCTTAGAATATCTATGAGCTTCTGTAAATAAAGCAAACACGCAAATCAGTTGCGGAAGAGCATGCTTGTCGAAAATACACTAATTGTTTCCAAGTCGCTGACTGAAATTCATTATACCTCTTCGTTAAATAGAACACGTGTCGAATTGGGGATTAGTAAGTGCTCATCTTCAAAGGACAGAAGGCTTTATATATCCTTTTACAAAGGGAACTGACCCGTATCCTTATGACTCGGATATCGATTCTAGTTTATGAGGCATGGGAGAATCGAAGGGAAGGGCGAACATCTCCCGCGGGGTATCGTTGGGAATTTACCTGCAGTGAATTCATCACCCCGTGGGGAATACGTCTGCAGGTGTGTATGTAAGCTGCTCTTAATTATTCCCCGGACAATCCGATGGGAGTTACACTGTCAACTATCGTGCATCTCATTCCATTGCCTTATATCATTGATTGCTGGATTTCAGTGTAGTAACCCTTGGGATGTAATCAGGGTTTCGGAGGACTGAAAGGATTTCAGATTGTGGAAAATTCAGGCGACTAATTGAGGTGTATTTAGGGTGGAGTCTTTAGGATTTTGAGGGTTTGCTTATTTGAGTTTGCCAGACCCAGAGGGATTCTGGGAGCAGCTCAAGAATCCACGAACAATTCTCCAAGTAGGAAGGATTTCGGGTACTGATAAATGTGAGACTGGACTAGACTCTAACTTAACAACCTAATCGTTGGTTGGGGATTGGTTTGCTCATTCCGTAAGGATGGTTTGAAAGTACTTAACAATCCAGAAACAAATCGCTGAACAAAGATTTGGATGCTGACGGCTAATGTAGCAGCCCGTGAAAATTAATTATTTTGTGAACTAACTTTCGGAATTGTTCGGGGAAAAAGTCGAGAGACCATCCCTAAGTTAGGTACAGTTAGGAAATTCCACTATTTCTGGGGTACTAATCTTGACATCCTAGTGTTCATTATATCACTCACCGATATCCGAAATTAAAATCTGTAGAGGTTACAGAAGCCGAAAACATAATTTCAATTTTTCCTCTCTAAAAAGTCCTGACCGTGAATTTTATTCGACAAGGTGAAGATTTCCGGAAATCCGGAGGCGTTTCTGAGCTGCCCTGCGGCCGCCTGAATATTCCAGATAGACCATGCCGGCATCGATGAGAAATAACTCTTTCGCCTTCTCGTAAGAGCGTCGACCGTACTGAAATCGATAACTTGCCGGAAGGAGCTACAAAAGCATGTGCAGCCTGTTCTACACGAGGAGTAACGGAGATTCATAGGAAATTACGCCGAGAATTAATGATTTTGAGTCCCCGATATCCGACGGCTTCCACGAAAGCGGATGATATCGATGCAGTGCCGAGAAACCGGCTCCTTCAAATTAATAGGCGTCGAATGAATCCGCCCCGACGATCACTTAACGGCGACACTCTACAATAGAGTCCGCGATCAGTGTATTATTATTCATCGAGGGGGGATCGTCTATCTTAGATCGGTTCCTCGAGTGGACCACTATTATATTTCGTTGATGGGACAGATAAAGTTGTGCAAGAGTATAAAATATGAGATCGATCCAGACAACTTTGGATAGACAAATCGTTTCTGTTTAATTTATTCAAACCCGTGTCTTTGCTTATCGAAGTGTAATTCGATGGGACACGTTGACTAATGACTACCTACAACCTTATTAATCAAAAAATGTTTTACTCACCGGAATGGCGACACAGTCCTCCAGTTCAGCGAGAGGTGCCTCGGAACAAAATGTACCCTCAGTGAGGAAGGGCGGCCGTGGGGGTGGCGGCAGCCGGAACTCAGGGGGTGGCCCGGGGCAGTCCGGGCACTCCGTGCTCTCCAGCGTCTCCAGCTCCTCCATCCTCCTCCCGAACGTGCTGAAAACCACAAAGAAAATCACTGGCGATTAATCTTATTGGCAGAACTATTAATCGGAGCGAAGAATTACCGCTCTTCGCGCGCTTCTCTAGTTTTAATTCCCCCATCCTTATTTTTTTTAATTCCTCCCTTTTCCACAAGGCCGCGCACGCAAATTTTTCTACATTGTTCGCGGAATTTTCCGAGGGTGAACCCTCCTATACATAAAAAAGAGGAAAATTACTTTCCCTGCGAAATGCCGTGCGGCAGCGGATTGTGATAATGTCTTTTTTATCAGCGGTGTAAAAATATTGACATTCCACTTCCCCTTGTAAAAAGAAAAGCTGGTCCACTGGTTGATTCGTGGCAATTCAAAAATCAAGGCAGATTTCAAAATAGTTATAGGTTTTAATATCTTAAATATTGTTTTGGTTGAAGAAGGCTGAAGCTGGCGGAAGTCGGGTGATATTTTACCGATTCACGTAGCACATGTGTTAAAAATGAAAGAGCGTAAGCGATAGGGATTGGGTGGAGCGAACCCGACAAAGGGGTTGAAAAATCAGCGCAATAAAGTATCAGAGGAGCGATGCAGCGGTGCGACTAAACTGGTGGGAATAAAAGTAAGAAGGATGGAACTGGAGGAAAAGGAGTGGAAGGAGAGTTGGAAGGATTCGGGCGAGGAGAATTGATAAGCAGGATCCCCGAGGTAGTGTCTTTCGTTGGCTAATTAAGAGATACGTTGGTCCGGTCTTAATGGTCGGGGTATAGCAGTCCTTATAACTCCTACAATGAGGTAAATGGGAGCTCTGTTTCTTTTTTTTTGCCTCGCCCCGAACGATCTCTGCACCAGGTCCTGGAGATGGCGACCTCGTTAGCATAGGAAGCACCTTTCCGTGGGGCGGGTCAAGTATTTCCAGTCGTTGGCGAACGGGGATCTCGCGGATCGAGGTGGTGGTGCTGGTCGGTATGCTAATGTCGGGACTTAATTACAGTCTCATAATGAATCAGTCACGCCTGTCTCACTCTATACACACGTATACTCAGCTGATTAATTGTTTGTGTACGGAGACCCACCATAGGTGCGTTTTGGATAAGCCGCGCGGCGAATCGAATCCGGCGGAAGGCAACGATTTATCCGCTGGAAGGGGTACCGATTAGAATTTCAAATTGGCGGCCATGATTTTTCGGTAATTCTTCGGCTTGGCGAGCCCCAATTAAAAAGCTTCTAGCGGCACTTAGAGTCAATTTCTTTGTTGGTGTGCGACTATGGCGTCTTCCGTGCTGGGAAGTGGATGATCTTGGGGATTGTGTGCCGGTCCATTCTGTGCAAATGCGCTCACCACCTTCTTCGGGCTGACGATTTATTGCTTGCAAGAGGGGCGATTAGGATTTGAAATAGAGGTCTGCAATTAAAGTTGGTGCGAAAGGGAAGGTCTCGACTAAATCTGTTCGCGGAAAGCTAACAAGGCTTTGGAAACGGTACTCATTCTGATCATCAATGAATTTGCAAATCAATGTTGAGTTGATCTTAAAAGAAGTGTATTTCAGTTTCAGGTGATTCATCAGGCGAGAGAAAAGAATGGAGAGTTCGTGGTGAAGGAACTCACGAGGGGGAACTGGTGATGAAGAGGGTATCGCTGCTGTATTTCACATGTAGGTACATGTACGTGTAGATGTGAGCACGTCTCCACTGAGTTTAATAAATGCAGCCTTCCTTCCGTTTCGTTTCTTGGCTTGCCTTCGACAAGGCTCCCACCGAAATCTCTTTCCCGTCTTCCGTGTCCTCATCCTCATCCACGCCTTATTTGCATGCAGAACAGAATGCCAACCGCGAGTCTACGTATAAAAGAACTCATGCAGTCCAAATCTTCAGTCCGCGTGATTTTTATTTAATTCCATCCCCCGTTCCCGAGGAACTTCATGTTCCGCATGAACGAGTCGAAAATCCCAGATACTAACAAAGAACGTCTTTCCTTTTTCCACTATCATTGCGAAATAAATTTACGAATCAAAAGATGCCTGAATCGGAGAATTGTTTAGTTATCAATGCCACTCTCCTGGGGTCAGTTTGTGAAAGTTCCCTGCTACTTATTTCCACCTTAGCCCATCGCGGAAGTTCTAACGAAGAGATCGAAAAGTTTCTAATCCCCAGCCTCCCTGACAAGTTGGTCCACCTACGAAAACTTTACGGCGTACCGCAGCGGGGTAACTTCCAATGAAAGAGAAACGTGCTGAATCGCCGATCGAGTTTCGGTTGCACAAGTCCTTAAATACAGCGTGATTTCGGAACACAGAACTAGATTGGCATCGATTACGAAAGTTCGAATCCCGCCAAAGTGTGAAGAATTTTCCCGAACGTTTGATGAGTGAGAAGTCGGTTTTCTAATAAATATAGTCTCTATTCGAGAATAATCTTTTCGTCAACGATCGATGTATTCATCAGATTTGCAAATCTAGTGAGGCTCGGGGAAGTGTAAATTCAATAAAGTCACAGTCACAATGGAGTCGCGCTTCCGAAAGCGACAAAGAAGGAGGAGGCGGTGGCACCGGCTGCGTTCATACCCCACACCAGTCTCACTCTCCTTTTTCGTTTTTTTCTCCCTTTTTTCCCACGTCGCGTCTCGTGCAATTGCTCGTCGAAAGTGCGCCTCATCCACGTGCATTGGTACGCTATATATTTATACAAGTGTGAGTGAGTGCAGTCGATGATACGGACTCGCTTGTCGCGACGGGTCTATGAGCGGCGCATTCTCCAGGAGAAGCCACAGAAAAAGGAAAAACACCAAGAAGAATTACGCCACACGGAAACGCGCACACAAAAGTACACGTGCTCGGACGAACACAATTGCAGGGTGTACCGAGCCAAGAAGTGTCGAGACATGCCGCGAAACTCGATACACCGCACATTCAAGTAACCTTACTCGTGTTCGCACGCATTATCCCTCACACAAACACGCTGAAACCGTGGGATTTATACAAACACAGATACAGATACAGGGTGCACAAGTGTCCAGGCTACATGAAGATTCCCTCACACTCGGTGCGGCGGGCACTCCGAGCGCGGGAAACTCAGCAAGGGACGAAAACGCTCGGAAAAAAGTCGAGCGATAAAAAAAATGAGGCGGAGGAAAGGAGTTTTCTGACGTAGAGAATAGCTTTTTTCAAGGGGATCGGTCAGGAGAGCTTTACTCTTTCTCGGATTCGAGGATCAGACAAACACACTCGGGATTTGGGAGCTAATTCGGAGGATCCGAGAGTTGGTTCTACCCTTAAAAGAAGTAGATAGGCAAAAGGTTTCTGGATACAAATTTATATCATACCGACTTTGAGAACGTTCGACAGTTCAAGTGATTCATGTCATAAAATTATATTGCGCAATCGTGAGATACAGAATTCCGCCTGCCTATATACTAGATATACTAGTAACTTGAATAAGAAAGGAAAATTACGATTTCCATGGGAAAAGTATCAAGATATCTGACACCAGTCAAATAAAAAGACGAGTTTAGCCGTCACTTCAACTGGAGCCAGAATTGAATAAAAAGGGACAGGTTCACAACGGGTAATACCGTATAATACCGTAACACAATAAACTGCAACTCTCAGCCGCGCGACATGCAGAAAAGCGCGACTGCTCACGTTATAAGGCTTTATCGTGACAAATGGCGACGTCGGTTTGAAAATTTGCCTAATTAAACGTAACGAGTCTGGGTTGCCGCGTCAGGGCGTCTAATGCGATATTTCAGAGCTTGGGTGCACAAGCAGCGCGCGAAATGTAGTGTCTGCGTGCTGGTCAGGTGACACATGCTGTAATTTCATTATGAAAATGTCCCAACTTTACGTCTTGGTCTGCACGCATGCCGTGTAACTGGGGTGAGGTACATGAATTAAAAAAAAAGGAAAAAAATTTGAAGGGGGTGAAAGAGCTAGCGGGAAACGTGAGACGAGATTTAGCGAACTGGAATGCGTAAATTTCAAAATGCTCTAAGGAGGGAAAGTCAGGTTGGTAACGGGATAGGGAAGGGTTCCTTGTGTGGCGGGCAACATCCTCCCTTTCTGGCTGACATCGTTGAAAAAAAAGGACACCCTGACCTCGAGTGGCCCCGACGACTCGTCGAGACTACTCTATTTTCCCGACGCCCTTCAAGCTGGCAAAAAAGGGTAGAAGAGTCTACAAAAAAGATAAGAGAAGGGAGGTATTAAATTCAGAAAGTTGCGATCGGTCAATCAAGACGAACCGGTTAGTAAATCTCCTCGGGTTGATTTACGAGCAGTGAAATGGAATAAATCGTTCGATTTCAGTTACGCTACGCATGGTTGTAATTAGGGCCGGCAAAGAAGCCGTACGTGTGATTATGTGCGGAAGCGTATTACAAGAGCGAGCCAATGACGATCGGTGCTAGTATCTCCCTTAACGAGAAACTTTCTAATTGGTCGTTAACGAAGCAACTTTGAATGTAGCGGCAGCTACGAGTGAGCACTCTTTATTCGAGAAATTAATTTGCTCCTTCGAAACCACACCTGGATGGGAAATTAAAACCGTGTATGCACTGGTAAGAGCTATACTATTATTTAAAATGTTTTAATTAAATTAGTCTCTCATGGGAATAGAGAATAATGAGATGTGTGTGATTTGTGAACGTGAGCGCCCCTGGTGTTGGACTCTCTAATTAAAACAGATAGGATCCTGCCCTCTTTTCTTCCTGTTTTCCTATTTTGGTTAGAAGAACTACGATGTTCGTTTGGCAAAGGGAGGATATGTATGTTGCGTCCGGATGTCGCATTATTTCAGCGTTAGCTTTGCTCAGCCAGGTCGTATCTTCTGGTTAAGTGATACTAACACGCGTGCCGGAATCCTATACACGATAGGTAGCGAGACATAAATGCGGCTAATACGCCGACATCGGAGTTATTGCTTCAGTTTGCAAACAACCATTGGAGAGAACAGTAATGGAATCAGCGCCGATAGAACCGTACCACGAGCGTCAAGAATAAAGAGCAAAAAAGGGGGGAGAAAATAGTGATGAAACTCACAAAAAAAACCGTCAGCCAACCGTAGCGTGACTAACCGTTCATTCAATATCCGAGTATCGATACAGGCTGCTGAGGAGATGGGAGCTTTCAAGGTCGTGTTCAGAATACAACCTGCGAGAAATTAATCTTGCAGTCGAAGATTGAATTACCAATCAAGCGTGTTCGTCGATTTCCGTTCCGCAGCTTTTTTATTCCTTGCAAAAAATATGCAATTACAGTGCATATTTAAAATATCGATTTAAACTGTATGAACGATATTTTAATTAGCTAAATCGTTCAAGATAAATGAAGGATGAATAAAGTATTTTTGGTCTTGAATTTCCGGATATTGGATAGTGCAATATAATCGGTAAGGGAAATTTGAGAGATGAGCCCCGCCCGTTTCCATATCGAAATCCAAATCAAGAGAATCGATAAAGGCTGATTGGGGCGCGGCGTGCTTATCCCACCTACGAAATTCGTGATTAACAACCGGTTTTCGCCATCCTGCCTTTGTTATAAGCTAGATCTCGATAACCCCTAGTTTTTCCTCCTAAGCCGACTTTAAATTCGAATAATAGAGAAATTCGTTGTGGGCCGGCAATCCCAGCTTCTGTAACTCTCCCTAATGGAAAATCATCATTGACTATCTACAGTATCTACACGATAAACTTGATGAAGAACTCAAAGGCTGGAAAGATTGTAAAAATGTATAATAAACCGCTTTCAGTCTATTACGAATTACGATTTTACGATTTCCTTTGACATCAGTTTGAAAAGATTTTGATTTCAACCTGTCGCGCATTCAGTCCGAACAAAGATGACTTCCTTGGACATGCGGGATACTCATGGCGAGGGTGTCAATTTTTTATCTTACCATTGAAACCCCATGGTCGTGAAATCTAGAGGGTCAGTGCGATTCTTTTTATTATTTTTTTTTCTATTTTCGTCTGAAGAAAACGACCCCACTCACTTCAACCCATTCAACGGCGAGTGTGTCCGTCTTTTTAAGGACGAACGAGAACACAATGGGCAACTCGTGACGTCGAGACGACCGACGTTTTATGTATGCTTGGGTATAGAAAGAAACTGCCCGAATAGCTACTATCGGAAAACGTTTATCGAATTTTGGTTAGTTTCAGTCCATGTTAGTATTTTCGGTTTTCCATAATTTTTAGATATCATCCGTAAATCGTGTGTAAGTGAGGTTGAAAAAGACCCTCAGTCGGCGTTTTGCTCTCGCCCTTTTAAAAATCTGCAGATTCTGCACAAAAAAAAAGAGAAGAAAGGGTACAGTGGGCAGTGATATAACTCACACGCCAACATCCGGAACGAGCTCGTTTCTATGTTAATAGATCCCTTCTCAGAATTATCTTTTCTACGTCAGAAACATTAATAAGCTTTTCTCTCTAAACATTTACAAATTTTTATTTGGGCTTAGCAACATGTTTAAAATAAAGATGTTCTCAGAGAATTTCCTGCTTTGATAGTCATTTAGAATGGATAATCCCTGAAGCATCATTTGTATGAAATGCAATTTTGAGCATGTTCGAAATCTAAAAGTATACTCGACTGGGATGTTGAGCTTTCCAGAAGCCTAAACATTTACAAAGGTTGCTTATTGCGTTAATAATTCGGGTTAATTATTACCCATCGTGAATGCATGTTTGCAGGGACATGAAAGCCAAACTGTCGTAATGTCGTAATAACGTGTATTTCCGCAGGGGAGCCAAGCCGGCGGAAGCGAAATTCCGGCTGGGCACATAAGACATAAAATTTCCTCGGATATACATACATAAAACCCTGCTCCCTGATTCTCACTGTGCCGGAGGTTGATTGTCCGCGCAATATATATGTATGCACATATAATTTATAATATCAAACCCACGATCACACCCCCGGACTATATAACCGGTGGGCCATAACTTTCATTTCCGAACGAGCACCCACCTCATGTTTAATTAGAGCGAACAACGAATTTAATATTTCCCGCCTGACGCGTCATTCCCGCCGCGTATTTCGCTGACTTTCTGTCCCGTTTTTGCAATTTAGTTATTCAAGCCAACTTTGGTAATATAAACTAGTTACACTTTTCGACGTGTTTCTTAATTGATTTCACGTGTTGTCAAGAGACTGCGCTGCGATATTAAAAATTAAATATCCTTTAAATAAAATTGCATATCGACAAATGTTTAAAAAAATGTTAGAGGAGATTTCTTTAGAGAAGTTTAAAGCTTTGCAGAGGAAAGTGGTGTTTACCTCCTGAAAACGATTTTTTCCTCTCGTTAGAGGCACGAACGTTCCCTCTGATCTCAAAACGATTCACAGCCGAGAAATTCCGAAGTGCGGAGACTCGAGCCAAATATCAGTGAGAGAAGGAAGTGAAAATTCCTCGAGGGTGGAAAAGCGCTTCAACGCCATCCAGGAGGAAAGTCTCTTTTTCTCCTTGGGGATATCGCTATATCTATAAAGGACTATTTTTCACGCGTGTACAACATCTCGAGATTTTTCCCAGCGATGTTTCTCGACCCTTTTCTCCATTTTGGTCAGATGTTCGACTTTTGTCGGAAGTTTCACGAATTATCGAACTGTCTCAAAATCGGTCGAAGGAGTATCTGCAGATGGCTCTTCTTTCGCATGAGCGGTCGAGCGCAGGATATCGAGAGCGACGTGAAAGGGGAAGGAGAAAGAAAGAAAAATAAGCGGAAGAAAAAGGACGACATTGCGATAGTCGAGAAAGTATAGAAAATTATTTATAAGTCCCGGTCGACATATAGAGCCTGGTTATCAGAAACCTATTAAAAGTTTTCGAGATAGAAATAACCTCGACGGCCCAACACGTTCCCATAACATCCTTTTTCCCTCTTTTACTTTCCTCCACACATGGGAACTTTTTATCCTAAATTACGACTTGTTTATCATTGCTCTTTTAATCAGCGCTTTTCTGATTAAAAATTATAATTAATTCTCCCCGGTAAAATGAGGTAGGATTTTTAATTACTTTTTAAACTAGAAAATGTTACAAAGAGAATATAAAATATTCTAGGTTTTATTATTTATTGTTGAGAAATATTTAAAGCATTTGTTTTTTTAATTCGGAAGAGTTTTTGATCGTTTCCATTTGGGACAATTCTCAGATCAGCCTGCCAAGTGCTGCTAACTGATGGACATTCCGCGAACTATGAGCGCGCTCACCCGACTCGGAGATGGAATTCAAACTTAATTTACTTTCACGTTAAAAAATAAAGGAAAGATAATTTTCAATGATTTAATTTTTTCTTTCCTTTGCGTTTTTTCTCTCAACTTCGTTAAAAACTGGCTTGAATTGAATTTTCAATTTGAGTGCGCTGAAGTTTTAAGTTAAAACTGCAAAACGTTCGAACGAGCTTAATGAAGAAAGTTTCTGTATTTTTAGCGGCAAATTCTCATTAGGAGTCGTACGAGGGAGTCTATGGCACCAATTAGTCGTCCAGGATATTATGATTCTTACTCAGTATCGCGAAAAGTCAGGCGGCGCCAGAAAAGGGCACTCATAATAAATTTTCCATGTTTGGAAACCCGAAATTTATTCAAAAACACGCTCAATGTAAATCTGAAACTATTTTTTTTAATCATATTTACTTGAAAGAAACTCATATTAATCATTTTTATAGCTATAATTATTTATAAATTTACTGAAAAATATCTATACTTACAAATATTGTATTTCTGGAATACTTTGAAAAATATTTTTGAATTTCTTTTCGAGGAGTTTCAATCTTAAGACTTTGGCATGTCATAATAAACGAGGCGATGAAAGATGGAGACAGGGATTATTACAGTGATGTGCTAATTTGTCGCCCGTCTAGAGTGTCCCGAGAAAAAAAAAATAGAAAGACCCCCAACTCAGCTCGTAAACAGATTTTTTACAAGATAGGCTATAATTAGAACATGCAAGAGTAATTAATCATTTTCTAAGAAAAAATTTAATAAAAAGTATTTTAATTCTCTTTGTCTTTTAGCTCAGAACCTGATAAGATAAAAAATTTCACAGGACCCCTCTAGAAATATAACTTTCTACCCTTTATCGAGCAACCTGCGACCTTTTTCGCTTTTATTGGTAGTTACCAAGTGGAAGTTTTCATTGCAACGGCACGCGTGGTCGGGGAAGTTTGCGAAGATCGCCTGATTGTGGGGTGAAGTAATAACTATGCGTGGGAGAGACTTGGTTAAATGTGACACCTAAACCACTTTTTTTTCCCCCATCCTCCGATAAAACTTTCCCTGAAACCGATGAGAATGGAACGAAACGAGTTTTCCCGATGGGAAAACTTTTCGGCTGTCCCTGCCGACAATATTCCTGATATTAAAGCCTAAAAAGAATCTGAAAGTCAAGAAAATATGAAACAGACATGTCGAGGAGAACCTTTGATTTTTAATTAGATTTTTCGTTAAAGGATGTCTATATTGTAGGAACATCTTCAAAATGACAGAAACATGTCCTTGTAAGAAGCACTTTCAAAATAAACATGCTTTTCGCAGAATTTCCTTATTTTATAGTCATTGAGAGCAGATGTGTCCGGAAGCAGTATTGGTACCAAATACAATTGGAAGGACCTTCTAAAAGCATACTCGACTCTGAGTATGTTTCAAGACTTCCCAGAAGTGATTAAACGTTCGTTCCGACATTTTAACGAGAGAAATTTTACAGGATTTTGAAAATCAAAATTGGTGTCGCAACAGAAGCGGAAACGCGTCCTTAAAAATGAATTTACGACAGGGGGGATTCGAGATCGTTTCGGGTGGACATCAGGAATCGTTTTATTGCTCGTTAAGCACATCTCTGTCGGCCGCCTACGCACATTTAGAAAAAAATGAAAAAATTCCCGACTGGAACGTTTACACGGTCGTTGCATGCGGACGGAAAGCGTCACTCTGTGACACATCTGTCACGGCAGATTTCTTTCGCCGAAGTTACTACTGTTTTGCTCTCATCTCGATAATCGCCCTACTCGAGGGGTCATAAGTTTGTTTCGTTTATTTCCCAGGCAATGGATACAAGTCGAGTTCTCCTCTCTTCTTTTTCAACGGTTTTTTCCCCCCTGACAAACTATTTTAAATATTAGTACAATTTAAAATAAGCGGGTCCGATTTTTTGCTGACTTTAATTGGTTGATTTATTTTGTTAAGATTCAGGAAGAAATTTTATTTATCGAAGAGAAGAGTAAAAATCGTTTGCTTTCGCAAGTTCAGGATTGTGATTTTTTATTTTCGAACGTGTTCTCATCTACTGATATCCCCCTTTTCTTTTTCTATTTCCTCCTCCCTCCTCCCACCTCCCACAAAACACGAGTAACAAACGTGCTCTCCTGAGAACGGAATCGGATCCGGATGCAGAGCGATCGGATTTCTTTGCTGATTTCTTTCCATTGAAATCGAAGTGGCCCGATTGAAAAAAGTGACAAATTTACTGACTTACAAAATGTTAATTTTCTCACTTTTCTGATTGAAAACTACTTCCAATTTCACAAGTAATCATTTTTCCTTTTAAAAAAAGGGTCAGCGGGTTGGTCTCTTTCGAGTGGAATCGAAAACCAGAAGCCGAGATTTATTTTGCAGCTGTCGCGAATCAAGGCCGAACGAGTAATTAGCGGATAAAAAAAACAAATATTTGTACTCTCGTTTAGAATTCCACTCAATTTCTCTTTTCACCAACCGCCTGTATAGACTTTTTGCCAAAAAATCCAAAAAGAAAACTAGAATGCATTTTTTTATCGGTAGATCGATCGTTTCTAGGAAAAGTTTCTGACACGGATCATCTTTTCAAAAAGTTTTGACCCTTGGGAATCAATTTGTCGATTTTGCACGGTGCATAACTTTATCGTTCAACCTCACTTATCTCGCAAAGATTTTGAGTGATTCTCAAGAAAGTAAGGCAATCCGCTTTTAGGGGCAAGACTGTCACTAAAACACAAGGACGAAACTGGATACTTTCAGAAAAGCGGTTGAGGGTTTTCGAAGGACGAAGAACCGAGGGCGAGGAATTCGATCTAAAATCTGAAACCCTGAAATAACTCACTTTTCTCGTAAAAACAGGGCTGGAAAAAAAGTCCCGTAAATTTGAGAATAAATTTAAGCTGCATTTTTTATGGGACTGGTCATTCTGACCGACATTTATCACTCTTAGAATTCAGAGAACCACAAAATTTAGAAATTAAAGAAAGAGGCGACCATTCTTGAAAAAGAAAGGTGTTTCTAAAAAAAAGATTCTTGGGTTCAGTACCTGATTCTTATCGAAAAGCTACGACAAGTAATTGAGAAATCAAAATATTTACCCAAATTTGCGTTTGGTCGCTATTATCACAAGGATTTCCCGAGGGAAAAATTTCAGATTTTATGAAATTCGAAGTTTTATATTCAAGAAATGTAAGAAATTTAATAACCCGGGATTTTATTTCAAACATTTCAGAGGATTCCTCAGTCACTATTTTATCATAAAACTCGCGTATTTTGGAATTTTTTAAATTTCATCATCCACAAATTTCAGACACCTTAAATTGAAAATCTTCATAATTTATTATTTTCTATTTTTATAGAAATTCAGAAAATTTAAATTTATGAAGAGGGTGCTCATTGGGGAAATCACGAGTTCATCAAATTGTATTGATTTCAGCGCGAGGGGATATTTCGATACTAAATCTGACAGAATACTAAACCAAATTGATTCTTTTGTAAATTTCTATAAATCCTAATTTGAGATAAAATCACTTCACCGAAAAAAGTTCCCACCAACGGACGAAATCAGATTTCAAGGACCGGTTTCTAAACCGATCCTAATTCATCACCGAGGTCGAAACTTTCCTGGAAAGGCAAGAAAAGCGTCACTTGTCAACGCTACAATTTTTCCGAGGGCGAAAAAAGATCCTTTGAAGAATGCACAGGTCAACCCATCGTTCGCACGTGGTTCGCTCCGCGCGGACAAGAAACTTTTGAAAAACAAAAAAATATTCAAAATTCCCCCTAAAACATATTTGCGTCTCCAATTCCACTCTTTGAACAATTTTAATTTCCCATATGAGATAACACTATCCCCCCAAAAAAAATCACTCACTAAAAATGGGAAAAAATATCAAAATTTTGGAAATCCTCGTACCTCAGAAATTCGGGTGACAGGTTGTCGCTTCGCTACGTGCGCATTTCCAAAAAGTAGTTTCGCCGGCACTCGCGATTTGCGGAGCACTGGTGCAAAAATTTTGCACTTGGTAAAAAAACCAAAAATTGCACGACACTCAACACTCGAGCTTCAAATTAGCTCGCATAGATCGCAGATCTCGAACGAGATCGCGATCTTTCACCGAAACACACTTTGCAGCTTCTCGAATCGTTGGTCCTCGCCATGCAGTGGACCCTTGATCACTTTTTTTTTTAATCCGAGAGAAATCAAAATAAAAATCCTCCGGGCACTGTAGAACTAAACAACATTTTCGGGAAGAAACAAAAGTCGAAAAGAAAATACTTTTGGATTTTCTGCGTATTTTGGTTATCCCGATCTGAGAGGGTTGCTTCCACGAGTAAGTAGAAATCACACTGTCATCTCCAACGTTTACTAGATCGACGCTCGTTTAGTGGCGGCGCGCGGCACACTGTTGCTTGAGGATTTCGGACAACGGCTCAAACCCCACCGCTCGTATTTTCCCCCTCCAGCGCGCATGGCTCCCCACCACTGCATGTCGTGCTACGGTGCGTAGCGCACGCTTCCCACCTTCCTCCCCAGACTAGCAGAGAACTTAGTCGGCAGTACCTTCGAAACTTTCGGCTCGTTCTAAATTTCTGCATGGAGAACCGAATTTTCGAAAGGGATAGATTTTCAGATACATTAATTTTTAAACAGTCCTGGGCCAATAATATTTAATTTATTATTGATCCCAGGACACAAAAATATACAAATTTTCAGATACTCTCTTCTTAGGGATTTAGATATTGAGACCCCAAATTAGGTGTTTCTTCTAATTAATTGTAAAATATTACTCTTGCAAATGACACTTTGTGGAAAGATTTCTTTGAGGGTTAAATAAGATGGAAGTGAATCAGTAGCTAATTTAATTAAAGCCCCACAAAAAAAAGGGGAAAGAGTTGAAGAGAGAGGATTAGAGGCGTACTTATTTCCTACGTGAGCTCACTGACTGGCTGACAAAGTGTTGGATGAAGTTGGGGGCTAGCTGATGGGAGGGGAGAGCACCGGTGCGTAACATTTCATAGCCATGCACGAGTGAGGCTCCCGGTCCTTCACTCTTCGCTGTAAGGTGCTGCCCTCTATGTCGATAGAGTCCGAAATCCCCCCAATATGGTCCTACAGTCCGTTTTGAACTCGGAACTTCTCTCTACAACTTTGCGCGCTCAACAGTAGGACAGGTCAAGATTAAAAATTGTTCCCTATAGAGAGAAAATGACACCTGGTTTTTGTCGGAATAATAAAATATATATTTGGGGTCCTTTGTTATAAATAAAGGTTTTTGTTTTAATTAAAAGAAATCTATTTTATTACTTATTCCATTCATAAAATTGAAAAAAAGTAATAACCGCCCTTCGAATAACATTTAAGCAAGAAGCAGACTTCTTTTAACAAATTGAGGTAAAAATGCATGCCGAAATTAAAATCTGAATTCAAAAGAATTGAAGAAAATTCTCAGTGTCAGTATTTTTGACATTTTTAATAAATACAAAATTAAATCTACATTCTTATGGACACTTTTATGTATAATAAGAGGGGAAAAAATTATTTTGCTGTCGTTCGCGAAAATATCAGTCCTTCCCGGTATCCGAACGGGGCCCGATCTTTTTTTCCCCGCCGTAAGGTGCTGCCATCTGTGCCATTAATGTCCGAAATCCCCCCGTAATAGGTTTTCACCGTTTCTACTAGTCTTTTGAAATCTGTTGAAAAGTTTCAAAATTAACAAAATAGCAGATGTTTTTCTGATAATATTCAAATTACTGATAAATCCCAACTTTTTCTTTTTCTTGATTTTTCTTCTAGATAGCCTCCCTTTCTGTAAATTTTGAACTTTTTTGAAATTTTTCAACAGATGTTGAAAGCGTGTGAGAAATTCTATTAGAATCAGAAGGAAAAAGACGAATAGTTATGATAAACTAAAAACATCACACTTTTAACAAAAATGGGGATCATTTTTTGGTAATCCGTGTTTTCAATTTTTAAAATTCAAATACTCATAATTTTGTGAAAAAAATAGTCAAATCGGTAAGATAAGTGTCGTTTGATCATCTTGAAAAAATAAGAGATTCGACATTTAATTCAGTAAGTTTAAAATCAGTTTAGAAAAATTCAAGGGAATTCAAAAAAATTTATGAAATGTTTTAGAATTCGATGTGAATTTAAAAAACTTCAGGATGAATTAAACAACAACTTTTTAAAAATTTAAAAAATCCACTGAATTAAGTAGAATCGAGTGAAATGAGAGGAATTCTAACGAATTAAAAAATTCAAGAGAATTCCGAAGAATTCTAAAGAATTTAGGATAAATTAATAAGAAATAATGGAAAATTAAAAATGAATTCCAAAAAAAAAATTTGAAAACCTCTTAAAATTCGATTGATTTATTATTCTTTTGGAAGATTTTGAAGCTTCACGCCGATTTCTAAGAGTACGAGGAGTAGTCCCCGTTGCTTTTTTCCTCAACCGTAAGGTGCTGCCCTCTGCGCGATAAAGGTCCCAAATCCCCCCCTTATGGGGTTTCACCGTTTTCACTACTCAGAATTTTAACTTCCATAGCAATTTAAAAAAAAATTAATTATCGTTATTAATTTAATGGAACATTTTCTTTTATGTAAGAGAGGTTTGGAATTTTTGAAGAGAAATTAACAACAGAATTTGACAGTATTTCTGTATTGGACGGATATTTAGATATGACTAATAATTATAATATCTTTGATTCTATGTAATTATAGATATCATAGATATTTCAATATCTATGATAATATCTATAGTTTAAATATTATTATATATATTTAAAATTCTGTGAAATACCCCTTTAAATTATTGAAACCTGTTGAAAGCTTCTTGAAATCTGTTTAAACTTTTTAAATCTTTTTAAAATTAATTGGAATTACCTAAAATAATCCTAAAATCTTAATACTTTAAAATCTCTTTAAATTATTGAAAAATATATTGTATTTTGAAATCTTTTGAAACTTTTCAAAGCTCTGAAAAATTCCTTGATATTGTTAAGAATATGCCGAAATTTTCAACATCTTTTGGAATGCATTTAAATTATGGAAAAATATTACAAATACTTTGGAATGTTTTTAAATACCCAAAAATATTTCAAATCCTTTGAAATATTTTGAAGACCATCAAAACTTTTTAAAGATCTTCAAAATTCCTTGGAATTTTTTAAATCTTCAAAATCTTTTAAAATCCGTTCAAATTATTGAAATCTATTACAAATATTTTTAATCCATTGAAATCCTATTAAATTACTGAAATCAATTGAAAATTCGATGGAATTTTTCATAATATCCAAAAATTCTTTACATTTTTTAAAAATGCCAACTAATATTTCAAAGTCTGAAATCTTTTGAAGGCCCTTGCTACTTTTTAAATCTCTTGAAAATTCCTTGGAATTTTTTTAACTATCCTGAAATCTTTAAAATCCTTTAAAATTCTTTTAAATTATTAAAACCTATTAAAAACTTCTTGCAATCTTTTTAAATATTTTGAAACTTCTCAAAACTTTTCAAAATTGCAAGGAATTTTAAATATATTTCCAAAATCTATAACATCCTTTGGAATGTCTTTAAGTTATGGAAATATATTAAAAATTCCTTGTTATTTGGTTGAAAACTCCAAAAATATTTCAAATCCTTTGAAATATTTTGAAGATCCTTGAAACTTTTTTAAGGTCTTGAAAATTTTTTGGTATTTTTGAAAATACTCAACATTTTGAAAATATTAAAATTATTGAAATCTATTAAAAATTTGTTGGTATTTTTTGAAATTCTTTAAAATATTTCAAAGCCTTGAAAATCCCATGAAATTTCTAGAATCAATTGAAAATTCCTTGGAATCTTTAAAAATATCCTAAAATATTTCCATTTCTTTGAAATCTTTTGAAATTCCCTCAGACTTTTTAAAGCTCACAAAAATTCCTTGGAATTTTTAAAAATACCCTTAAATCTTTCAAATCCTTTGGAATGCCCTCAAATTATTGAAATATTTTAAATATTGGTGATAATCATTTAAAATACCCTAAAATGTTTAAAAACCTTAAAATCTGTTGAAAGCCTTTGAAACTTCTTAAAGCTTTTGAAAATGGTTTGTCATCTTTTAAAATACCCTAAAATATTTCCATTCCTGAGAAATCCCATTAAATCACTGAAATCAACTGAAAATTTCTTGGAATCTTTTAAAATATTGCTAATCTTTTAAAATCTTCTGATATCTCTCGAGACTTTTTAAAGCTCTTGAAAATTCCTTTATTGTTTTAAAAATACCCTAAAATCTTTAAAATCCTCTGGAATACTTTGAAATGATTGAAATATATTAAAATTTTCTGGGAAACTTTTAAAATACCCTAAAATATTTCAAATCTTCTGAAATCTTTTGGAACTTTTGAAATTGAAAAATTCTTGGAATTTTGACTAATATCCTAAAATATTTAAAATCCTTTACAATCTTCAAACTATGGAATGAATTTTAGCGAACATTTTTTTAACACACTTTTGGAAGGTACTTTCAAATTTTCGATTTCTTTTTCGTTTGAAAGATTCTGAAGCTTCACTCCGATTTCGAAGAATACAAGGAGTGGTCCCCGTTATTTTTTTTCTCTGCCGTAAGGTGCTTCCCTCTGCGCCATCAAGGTCCCAAATCTCCTCATAATAGGTTTTCACCATTTTCACTACTCATAATTTCAACCTCCACAGCAATTTTTTTAAATTTATTATTATTTTCAATCTAATGGATAATTTTCTTTTATATAAGGGTGGACGTTTTGATGAGACTCTAATAATTATAATATTTTTTAATCTAATTAAAGATATCATAGCTATATAGATATTATATAGATATTTCTAAGCGTATTTAAATTTCTTGCTTTGCTAAACAAATTCTTTTTTCATAAACCTTTATTACTTTTGACCTAACTGAGATATTTATCATTTTCAGTATTTATTATCTTCTTTCAAAATCCCCTGGAAATTTGGAAAAGGTTCGAAATTAACAAAATCACGGCGGGTTTTCTGGAAATATTAAAACTCGATTTCCGCAACAAAATCCGAACTCATATTTTTTGCTATTTTTGTTGTTAAATTTTACTTCCAGGAGGAAAACAAATTGCGAGTTTTATGTGCGGCTTAATAAAATTTATGGCCAGGAGAATTAAATCATGAAAACGAATTTTCTAATTTTTTTTTTTTTTTAATATCAAATTTTGCACATCTATACAAAAGTTCTGTAAAAAACCTCTCACTTTTGCGATATCTTGCATCGTTTACGAAAAAAAATTCCTAAAAAAAAACATGGGGAAAAATTTGGCGTTTTCCAGAAAATGCTTTTTAATTTTTTCTTCAAATATTGAAAACATGGAAAAATATATTTTCTGGAAAACCCCACCTTTTTGATTTTTTCCAATTTTTTTTAAGCTACTATTAATAGAAGAAAAGCATCTTATCAGCTTTACGCAGAATAAACATTTTTGAGGCCGCGATAATTTTTTTTTGCTAGAAATATAGTATTTTAAATTTTCTCGTAAGAGATGACAGATATCATATTTAAGAGCAAGATATATTTTTCATATAACATTTTTAGACATGCAAACTTTTATTTTAACAGTTTTTCGTATCTGACCTAGTTTGCGAGAAAAATGAGAAAGTTCGATTTTATGATACAAAATTTTACTGGCCAGGAAAGTTATTTAGCCCACATAAATTTTAAAGACATATCTTTCTTATGAATGAACAAATCTAACAAAAAATTTAAGTGTTTTTTTTTTAATTGACTTTAAATATATATTTTTTTTTAAGAAAGCGCAAAATTCAAATATGCATAACTTTGCAGAATTTTTTTTTGCAAATCGGAAGTCTCAAAAGTACCCTAAAGTCTATTCTAATTCTTTGAACTTTTTCCAAGCTTTTGAAAATGCCCTGGAATCTTTTAAAATACCCTAAAATATTTCAAATCCTTTGAAATCCCATGAAATTACTGAAAACATTGGAAAATTCCTTGGAATCTTTTAAAATATTTCGAATATTTTTAAATCTTTTAAAATCCCTTGAAACTTTTGAAAATTCTTGACAATTCCTTCAATGTTTTAAAAATATCCTAAAATCTTTTGAATCCTTTGAAATATCTTTAAATTATTGAAATCTATTAAAAACATTTTGGAATATTTTATAATACCCTGAAATATTTCAAATTTAACAGCGGTTAACCCATGGGTTAATTTATTAAAAGAAAAGTTATCAAAGCGATCTTTTTATTTTAAAAAGTGACTAGTGACTTTATCTTAAAAAAGTGATTTTAGACAAAAAGAGTGATTAAAAGTGACTATGTGCTTGCGGCTACCCTAATACTTTTATAATTTACTTTTATATATAAAAAAAATTAACTTGCACCGTTTTCACTACTCAGAACTTCAACCTCCTAAGCAATTTTAAAAAAAATTATCATTATTTTTAATCTAATGGATAATTTTCTTTTATGTAAGGGTTGTTTGGAATAATTGAAGAAAAATCGACAGTACAGAAATTCCTCTCCAATGAACCGGAAAGGAGGTGTTTGGAAATCTAATTTTGATTTGTGAATTTATTCATGCTTTGATTTCGGTGCATAAAATTATTGATAAGAACACAGATTTGATTTTAATCTTAAATTAATTTTTTAAATAGAGACACTAAGCTCAAGATTCATTCCAATTTGCAAGGGGGTGCTTATAAATGCAGAGAAGATTTTGTAATTGGCATTAGGTTCGATAATATTTATTTTTGTTCCATAATTAATTTAAAAAAAAAATTTTAATACATATTAGATTTTTTATGTTTCGTCCTTGATTGACTCACCGGTCTCTTCAGTGAGGAAATCTGGATCATTCCTGCCTTAGACGTGACATTTTATAATTTGATTGACCTAAATTCCATTATAATGTATATTTTCCAAAACAATGTTTGTTTGTAAATTTGGTGAATTTTGCAGTTAATATTATAAGAAATTTTTGCCACGGATAGGGGCTGAAACTTAATTCAATTTGAATTGAGTTTCAGCCCCTATCAATCATAAATAATGACTTTCCCACCATAAAAGATGAATTTTTAAACCAAAAGGACGAATTTTCGATAGAAGAGTTGACTTTTATAAATAAAAGAGGACTTTTTAACAAAATACTTGAATTTTTAACAAAATAATGATCTCATGAACCAAATACTTGAATGTCTAACCTCATAGTTGAATTTTTAACCAAAGTAGACGAATTATCAACAAAAAATGTAGTATTTGATATTTCAACCAAAAATTATAAACTTTATTCCAAAAGAAAAATGAAACATACATGAATTTTCAAACAAATAGTTAATTTTTAACCAAACAGTTGCATTTTTAACAAAGAGAAAAATTTCAAGCCAAGAATATATTTTCAGTTAAAAAAATTAATTTTAGACCAAAAAATGAATCGATTTTTAATAAAATAGTTGACTTTCAACCAAGTAGCTTAATTTTCAACCAAGAAAGATGAATTTTAATCAAATAATGTAAAAGTAGATATTTCAGTCTAAAGTATTTTTAATTTAATTTAAAAACGATTGAATTCAACTAAGAAAGACGAATTTTTAACAAAATAGTTGAATCCTTTACCAGAGAAGATTAATTTCTAACCAAAACCGTTGCATTTTTACCCAAGAAAGATGCAATTTCTACTGAAAAAATGCATTTTTCTATCAAAAACAAGAAATTTCCAAAAAATAGTTAAATTTTCAGCTAAAAAAGACATATTTTCAACAAAAAAAAGAAAAGTTAGAGTTTTAGCAAAAGAAATTAAATTTTAATAAAAAAAAGTTAACTTTGTAACCAAAGAGATTAATTTTTGACAAAAAAGAAGAACTTTCAAACCAAGAAGATTAGTTTTCTACCATAAAAGGCGCATGTTTAACTAAAAAATTTGAATTTTTAACCAAGAATGGGAAAGTTACATTTACAGTAAAAAATTACTTTTAAACAGAAAAACGAATTTTTCATCAAATTATTTCAATTCTCAACCAAAGAAATGAACTTTCAAAGAAAATAAGAAATTTTGAAGAAAGTAATTCAATTTTTAACCAATTTTCAACAAAATAGGTAAACTTTCAAGAAAGGAGATGAATTTTCAACTAAAATGAAGAACCTTCAAAAAAAAAAAAAAAAGATGTTTTAATAAATTGGTTCAAATTTTAACCGAGTAGTTTAATTTTCTATCAAAAAAGCTGAATTTTCAATAAAGTGGTTGAATCCCCAAGCAAAAAAGAATAATTTTTAACCAAAAAGTTGCATTTTTATCTGAAAAAAGATTAAATTTCTACTAAAACGAATTAAAATAAAATTAAATAAAATAAATCGAATTTCAGCCCCTATCCGTGGCTGAAATGTCTGATAATATTAACTGCAAAATTTAACAAATTTATAAACATAACTTTTTTTGTGTAAAATGTACATTATAATGGAATTTAGGTGAATTAAATTATGAAATGTCATGTCTAAAGCAGGACCGATACACATTGCCTTACTGAGTCAGTCCGGGACGAAACATAAAAAAGCTAATTTTTATTTTAATAAATAAAAAAAAATTGCAGAACAAAAATAAATATTATCAACCTTAATGCTAATTGAGAAAATAGGTGTGTGGTAGTGGGGCCACACGGCTGAAGTGGAACTTTGATGGATTCACTTAGAAATTTTTTGTGAGGAATTATCATGAGTATTGAGGAGCATATACAGGCTTTGCTTACCCTGGCAGTAGTGGGGATAACAAAGTTTAATGGGTTTACTGATAAATTTTTCGTGAGGAATCATCATGAGTTTTGAGGAGCACATACAGGCTTTCCTTAACCTGGCAGTAGTGGGGATAACAAAGATCAGTCTTTGGAGCCATTGCGAATCACCACACAAAAGGGAGACGCGAATAGAGAGGGAAGGTTTAGACTATATAATGTATACTTGTAAGAAAGAGAGAGAGAGAGAGAGAGAGACAGAGAAATCCTTTCGTTCGGTCGTTCGTTTTTTTTCATTCACTCCCGTCGCAAAAGAAGTTTAACTTTAAATATTTTCGTTACAATTATGAAACTTGGGTCAATTAAAAACGATATCTTTCGAAAACCCAGCAATTTTAATCTTAATTTGTCGAAATAAATTTTTTTATTTAAATTTTGTACTAAGGATGTGTTTTAAATGTTAGCTTTTTAGAAATGTATGATTGTTTTTTATTATCTCTTTTTCTATTTGGAAAATGTAATAGTCGGAATAGATTGGTTCAGAATCAACCGCAAAAAAATTATAAGTCCAAATTTGAAAAAATTCCTTCAAAAAAATGTTGCCTTGATAATGCCTTAAATGTAAAAAATGTTAATTTTACTATTTTTTTTTTGCTTGGAGCTCACGAGCAGCAGGCGGAGAGAATCAGAGAGATCGCATCGTCAAGATCGTTGATCTACGAGTGTCGTCGAGAGGGCCGATTAGCATGGTATTTTAAATACGAGTCGGTGAGAGTCTCAGACTCCGTCTTGAATAAAAGGGGCTTGCATCTATCCACGCCATTATAAATATTTCCGGCGCGGACTAAACTTTGCGTTTGAACAGCCGAGATTTTTTTCGAGGGATGTCAGTCAACTTCGGGGAGGCTGAAAGAGACCGAAGGGAGATGACTGATTTTTTAGTGTACTTTTTTTTCTTTTTGTTGATGGTTGACATAATTCTTTTAATGGTTCAATTCCTACAGATTCGTTTTCTACATTTTTTAGCTATTTATTTTTGTATTTAATTTAAGTCGGAATGAAAGTTACACAGGAAATTTAAATATCAAGATTTTTAGATAAGAAATAAAGCAATAGGGAGGCTTTTTTTGTTTAGAAGTACACTCAACTCCCGATATAAGAACGGTTTCAGGATTGGCTTGCAGTGGCCTTCATCCTGAATCGGGAGAATCCAAAGGTAAACAGGCTTAGCATGAGTCATTTTTGTTGGAATTGGAAGCATGGCGCAACCTGATGCAATTAACGCGCTGAAAGTGTGGCGCTCCAGCTGTTTGTCACGCTTGACTAAGCATAGTCTCTCTTTCGGCCCCACGCTCCCCGAATTACCAAAACGCGGAGGCCATCAATTCTAGAGACGCATAGATCCAGTTTACGAAAATCCAGGTTCTTGTGTAACTAAATACTACTTTAGCGTTTTATTAACCAAAATTGAATGATCTTCAAAAAGAAAAATTGAACTATTTTCAATTGGGAGCATATAAAATTGACGACTTGCCTTGGCTGTAGTTTAGGCAAAGCCTGGAAATCAGAGTAAAGTCAGATTAATAAATGTGAAATTTTTAATTTGAAATTTATTCCGTTTATAAATGATTCGACGTTGAAAATGTTACAAGTTTAATAAGATTCTGATCTTTGAATATATTAATGGTCAGGGGGGGGGGATTTGTCAGGTGAAAATTAGGGAATTTTAAAAATAAAATTCTGCGGCCACCTTCATGTAATATTCTTGTTCAAAAATTTATGTTTTGAGTTTAAAAAAATTTATTATTTGATTGAAAATTTAACAATTTTGTTAAAAATTCATCTCTTTTGGTTGAAAATGCAAAGGTTTGATTGAAAATTTGTCTTTTTGTGTTGAAAATTCAATTATTTTGGTAGAAAATTAAGTTTCTGTTGAAAATGCATATTTTTATGTGAAAAATTAAATTGAAATCTTTCTTGGTTGAAAATGCAACCATTTTTTTTTTTTTTTTGAAAATTCATCTTTTGTGTTGAAAATTAATCTATTTTAGCAGAACCTTCATACTTTTTGGATAAAAATGCAAATGGTTGAAAATTAGTCTTCTTTGATTGGGGATTCAACAATTTGTTTAAAAATTCATCTTTTCAAGTTGATAATTAATCTTCTTTCCCTGAAGGTTTAACTATTTTGTTGAAAATTGGGTAAAAGTTGAAATACTCTATTAAACATTTTGTTGTCGTTGAAAGTTTATTTCTTTGGTATAAATTGAAATAATTTGTTGAACATTCGCTTTTTTTTGTTTAAAATTAAATTTTTGACTGGAACTTTTCCATTTTTGATTGGAAAATTTATCTTTATTAGTTGAAAATGTAATTATTTGTTTAAAAATTTATGTAAATTTCGGAAAATTCATATATTATGGAAAAAACTAATCTTCTTGGTTTGAAATTTCTTCTTTTTTTATTAAAAATGCAACTGTTTGGTTAAAAATGAATTTTTTGTTGAAAATTGGTAGTTTCATGTTGAAAATACAATTTTTTTTAAAGAAAATTCATCTTTTGGCTTGAAACCTTAATAATTTGGATGAAGTTTTTTTTTCTTTTTTGACTGAACTATTTTTATTTGTTGAAAATTCATCTCTTCAGTTAGAATTTCATTAGAATCATTTGAGTTGGAAATTCATCTCACTGGCTGCAAATTTATTTTATTTATTTATTATTCTGTTAAAAAATAATATTTTTTGTTTAAAAATTAATTTTTTTGCTAAAAATTTAACTTTTCCATTTTGGTTATGATTGTATCTTTTTTAGTTGAAAATTTAATACCTGTTTGAAAATTTATGTATATTTTCGAAAATTCGTCTTTTTCGGTAGAAAATTATACTTTTTAGCTAAAAATGCATTTTCTTAGTTTTAAAACTCATCTTCTTTGGTAGAAATTTTATCTTTCTTGGTTAAAGTATCAAATATTAAATTTTTCGTTCAGAATGCATCTTTTCTGGTTAAAAAATCAACTATTTTGTTGTAAAGTTAATTATTTGATTAAAAATTAAACTCATTTGTTAAAAAGTCATCTGTTTCTGGTCGAAAATTCAACTGTTTTGTTGAACATTCGTCTATTTGCACAGAAAATTTGTCATCTCCAATTGAAAATTCGTCTTTTTCGGTATAAATCTAATTATTTAGTCGAAAATTCAACTTTTTTGTTAAAAATTCGTCCTTTTGGATTTTAAATTCATCTTTTGTGGTATTAAAGTCATCCTATTTGGTTTAAATTTAAAAAAAAGAACTGAAATTTTAATCCAAAATTATTTTCTTCCGTTTATAAATCATTCTATTTCATTAAGATTGCCGGGAGTCCCGAGATTTCCAAAACTTCTCGCGATCGGAACTCTCCAGGAGAAATCTGACTCGGCTAAACCCGGCTACTTTCGAATGCCGTCGGCTGTTCGTTCGTCTCATCGAGGCAGTGTATGCATACTCTTCACTTGAGGAAAGATTTTGAAGATTTCCAATATTTCCGAAGTTTCGAAGAGTTCCGAAAGAGTTCCTCAAAGAGTTATCCTAAGCCCTCCCGCGCGGCAATTTGAGATTTTTCAGTGACTAGGCCCTCGGGGCTACTCACTGACATGAGAAATTTAGCAATCTTAAAACTATGAATACGGCAGTCTGTCGAATTCGTATAGAGAGTTCCAAGATTTCATTAAGATTGCCGGGAGTGCCGAGATTTCCAAAACTTCTCGCGATCGGAACTCTTCAGGAGAAATCTGACTCGGCTCAACTCGACAATATTCGGATGCAGTCGATTGTATGTCTTACCGAAGCGTTGAGTAAATGCTCCACACTTGAAGAAGGATTTCCAAGATTTCCAAAATTTCCCAGACTTCCAAGACTTCCTCAAAGAGTTCTCTCAAGACGTCCTGCGGGACAATCTGAGATTCCTCAATGACTAGCCCTTTCGGTTCCCCAATAATTTTCTAGGCAGAGATCAAGGAATGATCAGGGTAAAGTCAGAAAATGTTGAAAATAAATTCTTTCGTCCAATAAAACTACAAGAAATGTCTTACAAATTAGAATAATTGATTACTTTCTCAAGTCTCCTGTTAATTATTCCTTCTTTTGATTAATGAATTCGTATATTTGGCTTGTAATCAAGAAGAGATCTCTTTTTCTCAGATGTAAACATTTCTCCACACTCACCCTCAGGTCCACGATTTAATACACGTTAAAATTTACATTTTTGCCCGAAGAACGGCTGATGGCTATAGAAAACAAAGACGTCATCCATTAACCCGTGACATTGGGTAGCAGCGATCGTATCGCTGGCTTTTTTTCAGCAGGCTGGAGGCCATTATGCGAGCCACACGTTCGAGTCCTTTTGTTTTCTATCTCAAGGAAAAAAGCTGGATCTCCTCGCTCTCTGATTGGTCGAATCTCTGGATA
Source organism: Andricus grossulariae (assembly GCA_011634705.1). NCBI lineage: Eukaryota > Metazoa > Arthropoda > Insecta > Hymenoptera > Cynipidae > Andricus > Andricus grossulariae. The sequence continues at coordinate 74,987 of JAABKJ010000074.1, forward strand.
TCCTTGGACAAGCATGTTTACAAGCTCTGCACGTTTTTTCTTGTTTTTTATCGTTCTCCAGCTCGATCCTTGCCCTGATAGAGAGAGAGAGACGTCTTCAGGTGTAAACCGCAACGTCTAATCTTGTTTCCCGCGGAGGCGCGTTAATGCAGATAACTATAGCGGATGTCGTTTATATATTCGACCTTCGTCGTGCCAAGTGAGCAGCTTGTTTCGCTCCTTGTAATCGATTAAACGCTCGAAACTACAAAGTCGATCGCTCGACGCGTTCACGCTCGAAGTAATCCGATAACGATCTTCCTGTCCAGGATTTAAGGCGAGCCGATCAACGAGTCAATCTCGTGGTTCTCCAGAAATGAGAGAGGATGTCCTGCCTGGGGTGTAAATGTAAGCTTCCTATCGAGAGAGATCTCCGAAATACTAATATTCTTAACAAGAAGGACATTTTTGTTCTGGGTAAGCTTGACTCTTCGTGTTTTGAATTTTAAAGGCATCTGTGGTTTCCTGATCTTAAAAGGCCTTTTGTTGCAAATTTCATACTTGTCATTGTCCCTCTTCTCCAGCTGAAAGCATACAAAATTGAATTATGTCCAAGTAGAAGTATTAAACATGAGATGATCTCCAGAAGGTGGCATCCTAAATTGAATGGATTCCAGCTGTAAGTATTGATATTCAACACTTCAGAGTTGAAAGCATGAAAAATTGTAAGTTTTACAGCTGGGAGCAACCAAAATTGTACCCTGTCCAGTTTCAAACATGAAAAATTAGACGCGTTATGATTGGAAGCAGCCGAAATTAAACTATTCCTGACTGAAATTATAAAACTGTAACCCTTTACATTGAAGTATATTAAAAATTGAACGCATTCCAGTTGAAAGCATCCGAAACGGAATCATCTCCAGGTGGAAGCATACAAAATTCAACGATTTTCAGCTAAAAGCATACAAATTTTCGAATTTTACAGCTATAAGCATCCAATTTTAAACGCTTTCTAGTTAAGAATATTAAAAATTGATCGTGTTCGAGTTGGAAGCATTCGAGACTTAAAGATTTCCAGCTGGAAGCATACGAATAGCACGATTTTAATTTATAAGCATCCAAAATTAAACCCTGTCCAGTTTCGGATATAAAAAATTAGGCGCGTCCTAGTTGGAAGCAGCCGAAATTAAACTCTTCCCATCTGGAAGCATAAAATTGAACCCTTTAAATTGAAGTATATTAAAAATTAATTCCATTAAATTTGGAAGCATATGAAACGGAATCTTTTACAGGTGAAAGCACACAAAATTCAACGATTATTAGCTGAAAGCATACAAAATTGTGAATTTACAGTTGAAAGCATCCAAACTGAAATGCTTTTTGGTTAAAATTTTTTTTAATTGTCCGCGTTCTAGTTGTAAGCATTCATGATTTAACGATTTCCAGCTGGAAGCATACGAATTGAACCCTTTATATTCAAATATATTAAAAATTAAACTCATTTCATTCGGAAGCATCCGAGGTGAAACCATTTTCAGGTGGAAGCATTGTATATATTAAAAATTAAACGCATTCCATTTCGAAGCATCTTAAATGGAACTATTTCCAACTGGAGGCATGAAAAATTAAACGATTTTCAGCTGGAAGCATCCAAAATGTTACCCTGCCCGGTTCCAAATATAAAAAATTGGATGCGTCCCTGTTGGAAACATCCGAAATTAAACTCTTTTTAGCTTACAGAATACAAAATTAAACCTTTTCAAGTTGCAAACATTAAAAATTGAACGCGTCCCAGTTGGAAGCATTCGAAATTTAACTATTCTCAGTTGGAAGCACCTGAAATTCATTATTCTTTCCATTTAAAAATATCAAAAACTGAACGCGCCTTAGTTGGAAGCATCTGAAATTTAACTATTTTCAGCTGGAATCATACAAATTGAACACTTTCCAAATTAAATAAATTAAAAAATTCATCGTATTTTATTTAAAAGCACCCGAAAAAGAACGAGTTTCAGCTGGAAATAGTTGAAATTGGACGATTTTCACATAGAAATATCTAATATTGAACTCTGACCCCTGTCCAGTTTTTTATATAAAAATTGGACGTCTCAGTTGGAAGCATCCAAAATTAATCTATTCCCAGTCGGAAGCATAAAAATTAAATCCTTTACAGTTAAATATATTAAAAATGAACCCATTCCATTTGGAATCATCCGAAATAGAATTGTTTTTAGCTGGAAGCATACAAAATTAAACCCTCGCTACGGTACGCGCCCTAGTTGGAAGCATTTGAATGTTAACTATTTCACCAGTTGAAAGCATCTGAAGTTGAATACTTTCCAATTTGAAATTGAACGCGTTCCAGTTGGAACAATTTGAAATTTAACTATTTTCAGCTGGAAATAAACAAATTAAAACCTTTCCAAGTTAAATATATTAAAAATTGAAAGCGTGTACCTTTCCAATCAAAAATATTAAGAATTGACCGCGTCCCGATTAAAAGCATACATATTTAACATTTAACAGTTGTAAGCATGAAAAATTAAACTGATTATGTGGTAGCATCCAAAATTGTACCCTTTACCAGTTTCAAATATTAAAAATTGAACGCGCACTAGCTGAAAGCATTCAAATTGGATCTATTTCCAGCTGGAAGCATACAAAATTTAACGATTTTCAGCTAGAAGCTTCCACAATTAAAATCCTGTATAGATCCAAATATAAAAAATTGGATGCGTTCTACTTGGAAGTATTTGAAATTTTATTATTTTGAGTTGAATGCATTCGAAATATAACTATTCCCAGCTGGAAGCATACAAATAAACCCCTTTCCAAGTTAAATATATTGAAAATTAAAAGCGTTTTATTTCCTTGTACCGAAATAGAACTAATTTTAGATGGAAGCAGCCAAAATTGGATGACTTTCAACTGGAAGCATCCAAATTATATCCTTTCCAGTTTAAATAATTAAAAATTGAACATGAGTCAGTTGGAAGCATTCAGAATGTAACTATTCCTATCCGGAAGCATACAAATCCAACTCTTTTTAGTTAAATATATTGAAAATTAACCGCGTTCTATTTGAAAGCATCCGAAACGGAACTATTCTCAGCTGGAAGCAGCCAAAATTCAACGATCCTCAGCTGGACGCATCCAAATTTGAAACGTTTCCAGTAAAACATATTTAAAATTGATCGCGTCCCATTTCGAAGCATACATATCCAATACTTAACAGTTTGGACGCATGAAAAATTGAATTGGTTTCAGCTGGTAGTATCTAAAATTGAACCCTTTTCCAGTTTCAAGTATTAAAAATTGAACATGCCCTATTAGGAAGCATCCAAAATTTAACTATTTCCAGCTGGAAGCATACAAAGTTGAACTCTTTCCTGTTGAAAATATTAAGAGTTGACCTCGTCCCGGTTTACAAGCATATACCTATATTCAACACTTAACAGTTGGATGAATAAAAAATTGAACTGATTTTAACTGATAGCATCCAAAATTGAACCCTGTTCCAGTTTCAAACATTTAAAATTGAACGCGACCCAGTTGAAAGCATTTGAAAATGAACTATCTTCAGCTGGAAGCATCAAAAATTAAAACCTTTCCAGTTGAAAATATTAACAATCGACTGCGTCCCGGTTAGAAGCATACATATTCATAACCTAAAAATTGAAAGGATACAAAATTAAAAAATGTACAGCAGAAAACAGTCAAAATTAAAGTCTTTCTAGTTAATAATATGAAAAATTGAACGCGTTTCATTTGAAAACATCTGAAATGAAACTATTTGTAGTTGAAAGTATCCAATAAATTGAACCATATTGACTGGAAGCATTCACAATTGAATTTTTTCCAGTTGCCAAAATAAACAATAGAACTTGTCACTGTTAAAAGCAAACACATTTAATACTTTCTCGTTGGATTTATCCAAAATTCAATCCTTCTCAGATATAAACATGAAAAATTGAACGCGTTCCAGTTAGGAGGATCCGAAATTGAATTATTCGAATCTGGAAGCGGAAGCATAGCTAGATGCCCCGCAAATTGAACAATTTCCAATTGGAAGCACTTATATTGAACACTTGACAATTGCGTGCATTGACAATGATACTATTTTCAGCTGGAAGCCTACAAAGTTGAAAGATTTCCACCTGGAAGCACCCAATTTCCAATTCAAAATATTTAAAATTGAACACGTTCCAGTTGGAAGCATAAATGCAGAACAATTTACAATCGGAAGCATCGAAATTGCCACTCTTTACAGTTGAAGACAGAATTGTTCCAAAGATTTGAATGAAATGACGAGATATTTTTACGGCTATTTTCATACCAATAAATAAAAAATGTTGAGAGCTTGTTTGCGATATAAGTAGAGGTTTACAGAAAAAATTACGCAAAATTTTAGCATGCAAGCCTGTTTCATGACCCTTTTTCAGGGTCCTCGAATCCTTGAATGCATTAACAGCGACAGGGGACACCTCGGGGTAGAATGTAGATATAAAGATGAAAGTATGGCAACCCCAGGCTCAACACACAACGCATTATACTTCTCGAGAAGGATGTTTAACAAACACTTCGAAATTCGCCGCATCATCTTCCAAACTCTTCGGCAAACAAGAACAGCTTGGAGCGTTTCCAAAAATGCCGCGCCAGTGATGGGCGCCACCGCGACGATCGCCATGGGCGCCGCGGCCCTTTTCCCTCCAATTTTGCCAATTTTTAGCTACCAGCAGGTTCCGTTCCAAACTATCCAGCATACTCGGGAACTAAGAACAAATAGCTGGAACGAAACGTGCTCGCTCGTTTCACCCCCTTTTTCCTCCGATCGAAATCCGAAATTGGGAAAAACTAGGGTGGCGATTCATGGGACGACTTCAAATTCCAGGTCATTTCCGGGGGTTCATGTCAAATTAAGTTAATTTTACAGGTCAATATCATATAAACAAAAAAAATTGGGGGTTCACTAAAGTTGGGACTTATATCAAATTTGGTATCACTTAGAGTGAAAATCATTTATTGAGTGAAAATCCGTTAAAACAATTAGGAAGAGACACTCTTAGGATTCTAGACAATTAGTGAAAGAAAGAACTTTTAGGAAAAGATATAAGATAGACTGATATAAAATACTGAAGACACGGTTCTTGCAAGATGTTATGGTTTGAGGAAGATTCGTAAGGAGGGTTATCCTTTGAGAATGGTTATTTCAACTATTAATACTCCCACGAAATTTTTAGAACAAATTTTTAATTTGATACTCGAAGACTTCACTTCAAAATACAATATTGAAAATAGCTGGGAATTCTAAAAAATTATTATCAAAAAAGCTGTTCCTGATGACCATGTGATGATTTCTTTGGATGTTGCAATGTCAAAAAGATTTCATTAAAGGGATAGCTTTTATTATGAACTCAACTTATTTTAAATTCAATGGATCTTTTTATAGGCAAAAGTTTGGTAC
>JAABKJ010000075.1:0-80242 GCA_011634705.1 Andricus grossulariae
CCAATCACCGATAAACTATCGGCAATTGGCTGTATAAAGGTGTTTTGATCCCTGTCTCAAAAACGGGGGTCAGTCCCCCTGACGAGATTGGGTGTTTTTGTGTGCTCAAACTACACAATGGCCGCTAGACTTTGCGCTTGCTTGTCTAAGCTGCGGGCTGCTTCTCCTACATTCATAAATTCCTCACTTGCCTGCTTTACAAGATCGCGATTTGTAAACACGGTTGTCTTGGCCCGGCTCGTTCCGCTGCTGACCTTCTCTACTTCTGCATGAATCGCCTTTACATATTGATCTACTTTGACAATCGCTTCTTTTGAATTAGTTGCAAGCTTTCGAATTTCTGCCGCCACTACACTAAAGCCATTTCCATAGGAACCTGCATGGGCTGCTTCGATCGCCGCATTTAATGCAAGGAGCTGGGTTTGTGAGGAAATGCTGTTAATCGTTGTAGCGATGGAGCTGATGGACTCTACCTGCTCTGTTAATCCTTCTAGTAAGCTCATATTTTGATCTGTTTCGTTTGCTATATGATCAAAGGAGACATTGACTCTTTGACTATGCTGGATGCCCACTTCTGCTCGCTCCATTAATTTCGCAGACATCTCCTTTAAATCGTCTACGACCTGTTTCATCGTGCTTTCTCTTTCTGTTATGTCTGTTGCGACTTTCACAACACCCACTACGCGTTCCTCTTCATTGCGGACAGGTGTATATGTCGCTTCAAGCCATAAGCTGTCACCATTCTTCGTCGTCCGCTGCACCTTTTCCTGAAAGACTTGCCCCTCTTTCAAACGCTTCCAAAATATTTGATAGCTTGCGTGTTCTGCAATATGAGGAGGACAAAACTGTCTATGTTTTAAACCAATCATCTCTTGCTTTGAATAGCCCATGGCTTTTGCAAAAATATCATTGACCCATAGGACTTCACCTGTCACATCAAATTCAATCATCGCCAGTGAGTGTTCCAATGCACGAAGTACTGCTGATGGCTCCAATACTTGTGATGATAAAGTGTTTGTTGTTTGCGTCATCGCTTTCATTCCCCCAATTTAACTCGAACCAATAGTACATACTTACCCATACTTCCGCACTATCTAAACGTATGATTCAAGGGACTGGATCACTAGTGGAGGATTTTTCCCAAAAAGAAAAAGCCAGTGATCTAAAGAGAAAGATCACTGGCTGCTTCGCTTGAAAAAGATTATTTTTTCGCTTCTGCTACTGCATGTTTCACAAAGGCTTCAAGATCCATTGTTTCTGAATCTTGCTCTCCGTATTTTCTTACATTGACTGCGCCATTTTCTGCTTCTTGATCTCCGACGACTAGCATGTACGGGATCTTTTGCATTTGCGCTTCTCTAATTTTGTATCCGATTTTTTCATCACGGCTGTCAAGCTCTACACGAAGACCTTCAAGCTGCAAACGTTCTTGTACTTTTTTCGCATAGTCTAAATGGACAGACGGTGAAACCGGGATGACTTGGAATTGTACAGGTGCCAGCCAAGTTGGAAGGGCTCCTTTGTATTCTTCAATTAAGAAGGCAACAAAACGCTCCATTGTAGAAACAACACCTCTATGAATCACGACTGGACGATGGTGCTTGCCATCTTCTCCGATATATGTGAGATCGAAGCGCTCTGGAAGTAAGAAATCAAGCTGTACAGTAGACAGTGTCTCTTCTTTTCCAAGAGCTGTCTTCACTTGAACGTCAAGCTTCGGACCATAAAATGCCGCTTCGCCTTCTGCCTCATAATAGTCATGACCAAGCTCGTCCATTGCATCCTTTAGCATCGATTGCGCTTTATTCCACATTGCATCATCGTCGAAATACTTCTCAGTATCTTCTGGATCACGGTAAGATAAGCGGAATGTGTAGTCATTCAAGCCAAAGTCTTGATACACTTCTTCAATTAGGCGAACTGTACGAATGAATTCGTCTTTGATTTGATCTGGACGTACAAAGATATGTGCATCGTTTAATGTCATACCGCGAACACGCTGAAGGCCAGATAAAGCACCTGACATTTCATAACGGTGCATTGTACCAAGCTCTGCAATACGAATTGGCAATTCGCGATAGCTATGCGGCTCGTTTTTGTAAATCATCATATGGTGAGGACAGTTCATCGGACGAAGAACAAGATCTTCGTTGTCCATTTCCATCACAGGGAACATGTCTTCTTGATAATGCGCCCAGTGCCCTGATGTTTTATACAATTCGACATTCGCAAGAACCGGTGTATACACATGCTCATAACCAAGGCGTACTTCTTTATCGACAATGTAACGCTCAATCACGCGGCGGATCGTTGCGCCTTTTGGAAGCCACAGCGGTAGACCTTGACCTACCTTTTGAGAGTTCGCGAACAGTTTCAGCTCTTTTCCTAGTTTACGGTGATCGCGTTCTTTCGCTTCTTCAAGCAGGCGTAGATGCTCATTTAGATCATCTTTGCTGAAGAAAGCTGTACCGTAAATACGCTGAAGCATTTGATTGTTGCTGTCACCTCTCCAGTATGCACCTGCAAGGCTTAACAGCTTAAACTCTTTGATTTTCCCTGTTGATGGCAAGTGAATGCCGCGGCAGAGGTCAAAGAATTCACCCTGCTCATAAATCGTAACAGCTTCACCTTCTGGAATCGCCTCTAACAGCTCAAGCTTTAATTGATCACCAATTGCTTCAAAGCGTTTTTTCGCTTCTTCTCTTGATACTTCAATTCGCTCGATTGGCAGATTGCTGTTAATGATTTTTTTCATTTCTTTTTCAATCTTTGGTAAATCTTCAGGTGTGATGGCAACATCGATGTCCACATCGTAGTAGAAGCCATTTTCAATCACAGGACCTACGCCAAACTGAACGTGATGCTCTTTTCCATACAGGCGTTTGATTGCCTGTGCTAGCAAATGAGCTGTGCTGTGGCGCATAATATCGAGTGCCTCATCACTTTTATCTGTGATGATCTCAATTGTTCCACTTTCTAGTAGCGGCGTACGCAGATCTATTTCTTTACCGTTCAATTTACCGGCAAGCGCTTTTTTCTTTAGGCCTGGGCTAATTGATGCCGCGATGTCTTCTGTTGTAGCTGTTTTGTCAAACTCCTTGACTGCTCCATCTGGAAATGTAAGTTGAATTTGTTCTGACATCTCTGGTCACTCCTTTTTTTGGCAATATAAAAACCCCGCCCCCTGGAAAGGGACGAGGTTGAATAAACGGAATCGTGGTTCCACCCTTTTTCCCGTATTTGCAGCTTTCTTTTTCATAAGCAAACACGGCTTGTGGTTCGATAACGGGAATTCCCGTCAGCCATTACTAAAACGTTCACAGCTGATGTTCAAAGGTGGTAAAGCAAATGGTCCTCTGCTAGGAAGCTTTCAGCCGCGGCTTCCCTCTCTTTAAGCGGGTGTTCATTTGTTCATGTCCTTATCAATACGGTCTCTGTATGAAGTTACACCGTATTATAAAACGTTTTTTCGTGAAAATCAAGAAAGCTTTTCACTTATCTCTTCCAAATGGTCATGTACAAATTGAACATTGTGTTCTTGAAATGAATGAGCCGGGAATACCTCGACCCTTTCTTGAAAAATATTTTGAATGGTCTGTACCATCGAGTGACCCGTATCATTTGTAAACAGGTCAATCTTTTTGGGCGCTATGGATACGAGTGGTGCAATCAGCTGCGAATCAATATACATTGGATGCTCTCTTACAAACTGTCTGTCTATGTATTGTTTTTGATCACGCTCAGAAGCGTACCGAAATTCCCAAATCATCAGGCGATCCTGATGCACAACATGTACTTTTTCGAGCTTCGGTTCTTTTGCCATCACATAGTCTCGAAGCGATTGAATGAAGTTTTGATATTCTTGTTCCATTTTGTATTCTTCAATGGAGACTTCAACATAGTTCTTCAGCCTCCTGTCATACTCTGACAGTCTGAATGTCATAAATGAACCAATTGAAAAAATACCTTGCTGTAATGAAATGGTCTCAAGCTCCTTTGTTAACAGGGCTTCTCTTGACGGTTCTTGATGAATGCCGGGAATATCATCTAAATCCCCATTCATGATGCTGTGGGCAATTGAAAGAATTTGGTGCTGCTCTTCAGGATCTTTAAATAAATACGTGTTTTCAAGAATGCTGCGCATGCGCTCATTTTCTTTGCATTCCAAAAAAAAGTGAACTAGTAACGGCCGCACAATGGACTCAAGTCCTTCTTTTGATTCCTTCGCCTCTATGAGAAGCCGGTCTTTCCCTTGTTGAATTGACATGTGATGCCGACTGTCCAAGTGTTCAGCAAGATGTAAAAAAGCGGCGGTATCATATTCATCTTCAAAGATTATTTCAAGCATGTTTGTCCCCCCTAACGACATCTGTTACATATATATGGGGAGAACATAAAAAATAGACGCCTAAAATAAATCAGGCATCTTTCTTTTTAAAATGAGCGGAACTGAGATAAAGATCAGATAAATCAAACAAACGATTGCTAAAGCGGCATAATTGCCGCTGACAAAGCTTGAGCCAAGGACATTTAATGCAACTGTACCCGGTATTAAGCCTAAAAAGGTAGCTGCCGTAAATGCACGATAATTTGCACGTGAAGCTGCTGCCGCATAGCTGACAAAGTCAAAATGGATGGGGGCAATTCGCAATAACAAAATGTAAAGAAACCCATGCTCCTGAATGCGGGACGTCACCGCTCTCAGCTTCCGGCTGCTTGATTCTGTATCCTTCTTTTTTGAACGAAAGGTTGTAGCAAGCAGGAAGGAGCCTGTTGCCCCGGCAGTAGCACCAACAAGGGCATAAATCGTCCCAAGGACACTTCCGAATGCCAAACCTGCTGCCAGCGAAAAGACCGTAAGTGGGACGAGAACAAACGGGCGAAAAAGAGATAAGAAAAGAAAAACAAAGGGAGCCAGCAGTCCAAATTGAAGCACCCAATTCTTCACATCTTTCGGCGCCAGCTGAAGATGCTGTTTGTTCAGCCACCAAAGTAAAACAGCGAGACCTGCAATCACGAGAAAAAGCAGCCATTTTCTTTTGTTCATTTCATTAGCTCCTCCTTCAGGTGATAGACGGTTTTATAAATGACGGCGGTTTTCTCCTTCGAGCAAGACTGCCTCTGCTAAATAGAGAATTCGTTCCATTAAACGAGCGGCTTTGACCTCTTCTTTTTCCCCGCGCTGTGAGTACGTAAAGTGATGCTTCAGTTCACTTGGTGCGAAATTAGAAGAGAAGAAAGTCGGCAGCTGCTCTGCCATACGGTATTGTAAAATCGTTCCGAGTAGTTCATCTCGAACCCAGCTAGTCATCGATTCTGCCCCAATATCATCAAGCATTAAAATAGGAGTGGATTTGACCATGTTCAGTTTTGATTCTAGTGTGTGATCGGCTAACGAATTTTTTAGCTCTCTCACAAATTCAGGCACGTACACAAGGAGAGATGGGTATTCCTTCTCCGCTAACTGCTGCGCAATGGCTGCCAGAATATACGTTTTTCCTACTCCGAACTTTCCGTGTAAATATAAGCCCTTCCCTTTGCCCGTCTCATCATAGCTTTGCAGGAATTGTCCTACTTTTTGAATGACTTCCTGTCTTCCCACAACGTTCAGATCAGCGAACGTCGCTTGTAGAACATTTTGCGGAATGTACATGCTTTTCATGAGTTCTTGCTGTTTTTTCTGTCTATCGAGCCGCAGCTTGACTGGACAAGGGGAATATTCAATATCAATACTCTGACCTTTGATCACAAGCTTCGGGTGATAACCGTCTAAAATCGCATTGACGTTCTCTTCATCTAAGCAATATGAACAGCCCTTCGACTGCTGCACATATTCAAAAAGCCGGTTCAAGCTGCGATTGATCATGTCTTCGTGTATGTCTTCTTGGTGCTCCTGTAAAAAGGCTTTTACATTTTCATCAGATAGTACACTTTCTTTAATCTGATTGTATCTTACTCGAAAATCTACGCGCCCTTTTAGCTGTTCAAATGAACGACCGATCGGTTTCATCCTCATCTCACCTCATCTTAATGTGCATTGTACTTTTTCATATTTTTAAACTGATCTAACAGTTTTTCTTTTTCTCGTTCGAGGTCTTCTGTCGATAGGTTGTCTGTTTGTTCTTTTGCCGGCTGTTCTTTCGTTTCGGTTTCTTTCATCCAGTCAGGAAGCTTCTCTTCACGGACAACTTTCCCTGATCCATATGTGCTGCGCTGCTTTTTCTGCTGCGCCCACTCTGTCATTTGCCTGTTCTCTTCTTTGGCCATTTTCATGGCCGCCGCTACGGTTTTAATTTTCTTTCTCACCCAATGAGCGGCGATTTTTTGCATATATGTTTTCGACAGCTTCATATCTGTTTTCAGTAATGTATAGTAGATCAAAACGTTCATGACACCTGGCTCTAGCTGCTGCTCAAGCATAATATCTTCGACAATTCTTAAGTCAGCATACGTTGGCTCAATGCCGTCAGCCATATCTTTTAGCAGCTCCCTAGGCGAAATATGATCTAGCTTTTCAATCAATTTGGCATCAGGTGTATCTGCCGCTGGCGCTTTTGAAGCATCTTGACGCAAGTGTCTCGGCTGTTTTTGATCAATGAGTTTTGGCTGCTCGCCTCTGTATTCAATTTGGTACCAGTCTCTTGCTGCTTTTCTCAGCTCTTCTGTTGAGATCATTTGATCCGAACCGCAGGCGCCTGCTACAATATTTTGCATTTGAAGCGGGGTGATGCCGTATACAACGGCTAACTTCTTAATGGTTTCTTTCACCTGCTTTGTCAAAGCCTTTCTTGGAATCATCATATCAGACATGCCTGCTAACAATAAATCGAAATCAAAAGAATCGTCTGAGAGAGGAGCCGGTTGACTCGATCCAACGGTCACATATTCATAGCCCTGATCAAGTGATGACGCCTGATTGATTTCTTCTGTCATCCTGCGTTCACCTGGCTGCAATACGTGAAAGACTTCTTCAAACGACCGCGAGATGTTCTTTGCCTCTGCCGGAACACTGGGATATGAGAAATAATCACGAAGCTGCATATATTTCGCTTTTTCTACACGATGGTACAGCAGGACATTCAGCATACCATCTTGGAAAAACTCATCTGGTCTTAGCGGCGGCACAAGCTCATATGTAAACAGTCTGCCTTCTTCCGTTTCCTGTTCATATGTGCGGAGTAACCCAATCGCTTCAAGCTTTAAACGTTCCTCAAAAATATCATTCAAATTCGTTTGCAGCATGACCATGAGCTGCCGATGAGGTGCGGGTTTTCCCCACATACGATTTTGTTCCAGCTCTCCCCACAGCGTCATATATAAGCTGAAAGCGGACATGCCTATAAGCGGCTGATATAAAAGAGTGATGAGCTGTCTATCGATGTCACCGAGCAATGAAGCGCTTTTGACGACATACGGATCGACGGCTAGCACTTCCTTCCAATGCTCTGTCATATGCTGATCCTCCCCATGAATTGCAATTGTTTCTATTGTACACCCTTTTTACGTTTTACGCTTTACGCAGGAAAAAGAGCGTGAAGAATCTTCAGCTCTTTTTTAGCGTTCTTTCTTTAATAAATCTTTTAATTCATCAATAAAGACGTTGATATCTTTAAACTGCCGGTAAACGGAGGCAAACCTGACGTAAGACACTTCATCAATTTTTGCCAGCTCGTCCATTACCATTTCACCTACAAGCTCACTTTTCACTTCTGACATGCCTTGATTACGCAGTTCTTTTTCGATATTAAAGCAGACATCCTCCAGCTGCTTTAAAGCAACAGGACGCTTTTCACATGCTTTAATGAGTCCTCTCAGCATTTTTTCGCGGCTGAATTCTTCTCGAATTCCTTCTTTTTTCACCACAATCAGTGGTAACTCTTCTAATTTCTCAAACGTCGTAAAGCGATATTGGCAGCTTTCGCACTCTCTTCTACGACGGATGGATTTCCCTTCATCTACTGGTCTTGAATCAAGCACCCTTGTGCCAAGGTGCTGACATGTGGGACATTTCATTTCATCAGCTCCGATCTATTCTTGGAAGTTGTTTGTCTAGTTCATCATAAAGGGAAAAAACCGTTTTCTCACTATAGCCAAAATCTGTTGGCAAGGCTGTTTCTGTTGTCACATTAAAATCGACAGCTGTTTCAAAAGGACGAATTGAAATGACAGTCGCTACGAGAAAGGCTTTTTTCGGCATACTGATGTTTGCGCTGATTTCACCTCGTTCTGCTGAAACAGATGTCACTTGATAGGAAGCGTGCCCAGAAAGCATGGCTTCAAGCGCTTGAAAAACTTGCGCATTCGTCGATTTGTAGTAATGGCTTTTCAGTTCTGACACTGGATGCTCGTCAGATGTTTCTGTATGGTTTGACATGAACCGTTTGAACTTTTGTCCTAAAGTCATATACGTATCCCCTTTGCCATAATGCCTCTTCTTTATTTTATAAAAAAAACCTTTGTTTTCCTAGAACAAAAGTATAGGCAAGTTGGGGAATGTTGGATTTTGTCTATCAAAGAAATATAAAAAGGAGCATAACACAAAGGCATTTCAATGCTTTTGGCCAGCTCCCATTGCAATCTTTTTTATGTTTACAGTGCTTTGGCTTGTGCCTGTTTCACTTGTACAGGTCCCATGCCTCGAGGAATTTCAATGTTTTCTCTTGTTTCAGCACCTAATTCATCTCCGATATGATCTGCTGCGATATTCGGATCTAGGTCGCCGCAAGTATAAACATCTATGCTCGCATAACCATGTTCAGGAAAGCTGTGAATTGTCAGATGAGATTCAGAAATAATGACAACTCCACTTACTCCTTGAGGTGCAAATTTGTGAAAAGCAACCTCTCTTACTTCAGCTCCTGATTTCAAAGCTGCATTTACAAACGTTTTTTCAATAAAATCCATGTCGTTCAGTTTATCACAGTCGCATCCCCATAGCTCGGAGATAACGTGACGTCCGATTGTTTCCATCATGGACCCCCCTTAAACAAGAATGAAAGAGTGAAGTTCTAAGCAGCCGGACCGGACATATACCACGGGGGAAAGTTAGTCCAAAGAGGTCCTAACCCTTTAAGTATACCCGAATGAGTCTGCGAACAAGAAGTTCACGAAAAATAGTATACTTTGTTTAGACCCATTTTGCAAGCTGTGTTTTCAATGGGATTTTCTCTCATTCCTTGAAAAGGGACGTTCGTCTTCTTCATTTCAAACAGCAGAAAGCTCTTTCATCTGCGATCCGACAAACTTCACAAGATCCACCACTCTGCATGAATAACCCCATTCATTGTCATACCATGCAAGAACTTTTACTTTTCTATCCCCCATCACCATCGTTGTCAGTCCATCTACGACAGCTGAATAAGGGTTCGTATTAAAGTCTGTAGAAACAAGCGGCTCATCCGTGTAATCTAAAATACCGGAAAGAGAAGTTTTTGATGCATTTGAGAAGGCTGCATTGACTTCTTCTGCTGTGACATCTTTTTTCAAGTCGACAACAAGATCAACCATCGATACATTGGAAACTGGTACGCGAAGTGCAAGTCCATGCAATTTCCCTTTCATGTGCGGCAACACTAAAGAAAGCGCTTTAGCGGCACCCGTCGTCGTTGGAATAATGGACTGGGCACATGCTCTTGCCCGGCGCAAATCCTTATGCGGGTTGTCGATATTTTTTTGATCATTTGTATACGCATGAACCGTTGTCATTAAACCGTTGTCGATACCGAATTCATCATCTAACAATTTGACAACTGGTGCTAAACAGTTTGTTGTACAAGATGCATTTGAAATAACGACGTGCTTTTCAGGATCAAGATCATCCTCATTGACACCCATCACAATTGTAATGTCTTCATTTTTACCTGGAGCTGTAAGTACGACCTTTTTCGCTCCGGCATCTATATGGCCCATCGCTTGATCTTTTGAATTAAATTTTCCTGTTGCTTCTATGACGATATCAATCCCAAGCTCTCCCCACGGAAGCTGCTTTGGGTCTCTGTTATTGAGCAAAAGCACTCTTTTCCCATTTACAATCAGTGCGTCATCTTCTGCTGTCACATCGCATTCGTAACGTCCATGATTTGTATCATATTTAATTAAATGTGCTAGCGTTTCGGCAGGATAGCTTGCGTTCACCGCTACAATTTGAATTTGATCATCAAGCATTGCTTTTCTGAAGACCATGCGTCCAATTCTGCCAAACCCATTGATCGCTGCTTTTACCTTCATGAACAGGTCACTCCTCTATTATGTGTTATACTCAATAAATTTATTTATGAAATTAGTATATCACATTAGAATGTAATTGACAGTATATAAACGTATATTTTCTAAAAAGGGCTGTTCTTTTCATGAGAAATATAAAAAGCATAAAAAAAGAAGAGTACGTGTATGTACTCTTACTTATCTGTATGTTCCCATTCATTTAATATGTTCTCCAATTGCTTTCTAATAAAAGCGAGATCTTGTGTATTTTCTATCACCCGGTCTGCTTTCTTACATTTTTCCTCAAGAGGCTGCTGAGAGTGAATTCGATTCAGCGCTTCTTCCGCGCTAAGGTCGTTTCGATTCATGAGTCGGGATAGCTGTAATTCTGGTGTTGTATACACCACAATAATGCGATCGACGAGACTTTCCAGCTGACTCTCAAATAAAAGCGGGATATCCAGGACAACGAATGTTTCTCGGCTGTCGATTCCTTCATCTCGCTGCCTGAGCATTTCCTTTCGCACTTCTGGGTGAACGATCGCATTTAGCTGCTTTCTTTTCTCTTCATTAGAAAAAATAATGGCTCCCAGCTGCTGCCGATCTAGCTCTCCATTTGGCAGGAGGACACCCTCACCAAAGGTTTGAACGATATGATGAAGGGCGGGTGTTCCTTTGGCGACCGCTTCTTTTGCAATCACATCTGCGTCCACAACCCGGATGCCCTGCTCTTTTATCATCTGTGAGACTGTGCTTTTTCCGCTAGCAATCCCGCCTGTTAATCCAATGACAAGCGTCAATTGATTTCCTCCTTTTACAGCTTCCAAACCCCAATTAATATGAGCAGAAGCCCTGGTAAACATGCAAGTTTATCGATCCAGCGCCAATTTGCCAAGTAATGACCGGCTCGTAGCCCGATACATACAAAAAGTGAGCTCATCACTGCCACCGTGATACTCATGACAATTGGAGAAAAGCCTAATATCGCTGCGCCAATCCCTGCGCCAAATGCATCAATGGATAAAGCAATTCCAAGAAGTACCGCTTCTATTCCATTAATCGTCCCAGATCGGTCAATATCTGCACTTGTCGGCTTTCTTAAAATGTGAATGACAAGCCCAAGTGATTGGACTTCCACATTGAGCAATGTCTTTTCATGAAGAAGCAAATCACGCTCTTTCGCTGGTTTGTAAAATTGATACAGGACCCAAAGGCCAATGGCAATTAAGATGCCTCCTCCCAGTTTATCGGTCACTGAAACAGGGAGAAATGTCGTCAGCAGGCTGCCAATCAGCATAGAAATGAGCAGCACAATCCCTGAGCAACATGCAATAATGACGATAGCTTTAAATGGGATCCTCATTTTGCGGAGACCATACGTAAAGCCTACAGAAAAGCTGTCGATGCTGACTGCAATAGCTAAAAACAGGAGCGAAATCGAAATCATACCTGAACTCTTCCTTTCTGTTCATGCAACGATGATCAAGAGTCTCTAGGCGTCCTTAGACTCTTCTTCACTATATGAAGAGCAGGTGGGCTGTGTGTCAGTCTACACCTTGCTGAAAAATGAATGTTTTTTATCGTATGCATAGCAAAAAGGAAGCATGCTCATGGCTAAGTTTTATTGAGGACGTTTTTGGCAGGTCACACAAAAGTGCGTGCCGCGCCCTCCGACTACTGTTTTCTCAATGATGCTTCCGCATGTTTGGCAAGGCTCTCCCCGCCGGTCATATACAAGAAGCTGCAATTGAAATGTGCCAATATCTCCTTGTGAGTTGATATAAGAACGAATCGTGCTTCCTCCCGCATCTACCGCCACTTGAAGCGTATCGATGATCTGTTTGTGAAGCACCTTGCAGGATTCCAGGCTGAGCTGATTCGCTTTTGTTTCTGGATGAATCCCTGATTTAAACAGGACCTCATCTACGTAAATGTTACCAAGTCCTACGACAATCTTTTGATCAAGCAGTGCTGTTTTGATCATTCGGGTTGTTTTTTTCAATTTCTCCCATAAATACTCAGGAGTGAACTGTTCATCAAATGGTTCATATCCCAGCTGTGATAGCGGGAGTTCCTTTTCCTCTTCACCCGGCTGAAATAAATGCATCGTGCCAAATTTACGCACATCATGGTACCGAAGCTCCGTCCCATCTGTAAACGTAAAGACGACGTGTACGTGTTTATCATAAGGCTCATGCGCTTCATGTACACGGTATTTCCCTTCCATCCTTAAATGGGAGACCATCACATAATGGTCTAAATGAAAGAGGAGGAACTTCCCTCTTCTTTCAATGGTTTGTATGGTTTCTCCTACCATTCTTCTTGCGAACTCTTCCGGCTCCCCAGGACGTTTGATGATGTTTGGCCATTTGATATCGACCGTTTCAATCGTCTTTCCTTCGACTAACCGCTTGAGAGTGCGCCGGACGGTTTCAACTTCTGGTAATTCCGGCATGCTCCTCGCTCCTTTTTCTCTCTATTATTTATTTCGCATCGTACCAAGATGGACCTGAAGAAAAATCAACTTTTAGCGGCACATCAAGCTGTAGTGCATTTTCCATGACTTCAGGAACAATCTTTTCAAGGATGGCGATTTCTTCTTTCGGCGCTTCGAAGATCAATTCATCGTGCACCTGTAATAAAAGATTTGTCTGCAGGTTTTCTTCTTTGAGCCTTCGCGCCATATCAATCATCGCTTTTTTAATAATATCGGCTGCGCTGCCTTGGATTGGTGTGTTCATGGCTGTTCGTTCTGCAAAGCTTTTGATATTAAAATTACGACTTGTGATATCTGGGATATATCGTCTGCGTTTGAGAAGCGTCGTGACGTAGCCTTTTTGTTTTGCTTCCTGGACGATTTCTTCCATATAGGTTTTCACGCCTTTAAAGCTTGTTAAATAGCGCTCGATAAATGCGGCGGCTTCTTTTCTTGTGATCCCAAGGTTTTGAGAAAGTCCATAATCGCTAATTCCATATACAATACCAAAGTTTACCGCCTTGGCTTGTCTTCTCATAGCGGAAGTCACTTCATCTTCTGAGACATGGAACACGTCCATCGCTGTTTTCGTGTGAATGTCCATGTCTTGCGTAAATGCTTCGATCAAATTCTCATCTTGTGAAATATGAGCAAGTACACGCAGCTCGATTTGTGAATAGTCAGCTGCAAACATGAGCCAGCCTTCTTTTGAAGGAACGAATGCTTGACGAATCTTCCGTCCTTCTTCTAAACGAATCGGGATGTTTTGAAGGTTTGGATCTGTTGAGCTTAATCTTCCTGTTTGGGTGAGTGCTTGATTAAACCTTGTATGCACTTTATGGGTATCCTTGCGCGTTACTTTCATTAACCCTTCTACATAGGTCGATTGCAGCTTTCCGATTTGCCTGTAGTGCAGAATGGATCGAATGATTTCATGCTTATCTTCAAGCTTTTCAAGCACATCTGCAGACGTTGAATAGCCTGTTTTTGTCTTCTTGATAATCGGGAGACCTAATTTTTCAAAAAGGATGACACCAAGCTGTTTAGGAGAATTGATGTTAAACGTTTCTCCTGCTAAGCGGTGAATGGTTTCTTCATATTCTTTAAGCTTTTTCGTTAATTCTTCACCCATTTTCTCTAGGCGCTTTAGATCTACCTTTACTCCAAGAGATTCCATTTCGCCTAAGATGAGTGCTAGCGGCAGCTCTAAATCTTCATATAGTTCATGCTGATCATTTTTTTCTAATGCTTCTAGTGTTAAATCATGCAAGGCTGAGATCGCCGCTGCTTTTCGTCCAAGATGTTCTTTCAGTTCATCTTCAGGTGGAATCGCCTGTTTTGCTCCTTTTCCGTATACTTTTTCATCAGAAAGAGCGATATTCAGACCATATTCCTTCGCTACACTTGAGACGTCTTCGTATGATTTCTGCGGGTTGACGACGTAGGAAGCGAGCAGAACATCATTGTCGACACCTTTTAGGTCGACATCATGCCATCTGAGAGCGACAACTGCTCTTTTTGAATCAAAGACCCATTTTTTCTTCGTTTCATCCTGTACCCATTCTTTAAATGCATCTGATTGAAGCGCATCTTCTTTCGTCATAAAAAACGCACCATTTTCATTATGGATCGCAAAACCGATCAAATCCGCTTCGTGATAATTATCTCCAAGCTGTTCTACCACAAGGGCTGCATGATCTGTCAGTATATCGCCCGTTACAGTTGTCATTTTTTTCACTTCTAATGCGTCTACTTCAACCTGTTCATCTGTTTCTGGTGCTTCTCCTAGACGCTCTAGCAGGGTTTGAAAGCCTAGTTCTTTATAAAGAGAGATCACTTGATCCATGTGTGGACCTTCGTAGGCGAGATCTTTGCTCGACACATCAATAGGTGCTTCTACGAGAATGGTCGCCAGCTCTTTACTCATGACTGCTTGTTCTTTATATTCTTCAAGCTTTTCTTTGAGCTTTTTCCCGCTCACTTCATCAATATGTTCAAGCAGGTTCTCAACTGTTTCAAACTGCTTTAACAATTTAATGGCTGTTTTTTCGCCTACACCTGGGACGCCTGGGATATTATCTGATGAATCTCCCATCAGCCCTTTCATATCAATGATTTGATCTGGTCGCAAGCCATATTTTTCTTCAATATGAGCAGGTGTGTAGTATTCTACTTCTGTGATGCCTTTTTTCGTAATAGCCACTGTCGTATGATCTGTTGAGAGCTGGGTTAAGTCTTTATCTCCTGTGAAGATTTTGACTTCAAAGCCGTTTTTTTCTGCCTCGACAGCCAATGTACCGATAATATCATCTGCCTCATATTGAGGAAGCTCGTACCTTTTCACCTGATAGGCATCTAATAGTTCACGGATGAACGGCATTTGTTCTGATAGCTCTGGCGGGGTTTTTTGTCTTCCGCCTTTATATTCTTTAAATGTCTCGTGGCGGAATGTTGTTTTTCCCGCATCAAATGCGACGAGCATATGGGTTGGCTTCTCGTCCTCCAGCATCTTCATTAAGATCATCGCAAAGCCATAAATAGCATTTGTATGTACGCCTTTATCATTTGATAATAGCGGCAAAGCAAAGAAGGCTCGATATGCGAGGCTGTTTCCATCCACTAACACTAATTTCTTTTTGTCTGTCATGTTTTAATCCTCCATCGGCTGAGCCATCTCAGCCGTCTCTTTCACACATTGTATCTTCATTTTATCAAAGTTTATTTTGAAAAGAAAATAGTCGAGCCTGCATAAAAAAGGGACGAAAACAACAAGTGTTTTCGTCCTTCCAAAATTGGCTCCTTGGATGAAGGGGTTCCTATTCATCCTATCAATGAATGTTTAACAAAACATGAATTCATTGTAAAGATCATGTAAATTTTAACGTGACTTTCCTTTTTTCTCTATGTCGATTTCAGGCTCACTGTAAAAGTCGTTCCTTTACCTTGTTTGCTGCCGACAGAAATTGTTCCTTCATGCGCCTCCACAAGGTGTTTGACAATGGCAAGCCCAAGACCTGTACCGCCTGAATTCCTGCTTCTATCTTTATCAATTCGATAAAATCTCTCAAATATTCTTGGAATCTCACTTTTCTTCATACCAATTCCTGTATCTGCTACATCAAATTCATAGGCACCTTTTCTCGGTCTTGCTGAGATGGTGACACTTCCTCCCTCTGGTGTATAGGTAAGGGCATTATTAACGAGATTGAGAAAGATTTGCTTTAACCTTAGCGGGTCTGCCATGACATAGACCGGTTCTTTTGGGACACGCACATGTAATTGAATGCCTTTTTCTGTAGCCTTTTGACTTAACAGCACTTGAATCTCCTGGATGATTTCTGTCGCATTGGCTTCTTGAATATTCAGTTTGAATTGCTGCTGCTCAATTTTAGAAAGATCAAGTAAGTCTTGAATCAATGTTTCTAGACGGACACTCTCTTTTAAAATGATAGAAAGGAATTCTGTCAGTGCTTCTTTGTCATCAATCGCGCCATCAAGAAGAGTTTCAGAAAATCCTTTAATCGACGTAATCGGTGTTTTTAACTCATGAGACACATTGGCGACAAAATCTTTTCGCATCTGCTCCAGCTGCTTCGTTTCTGTCACGTCATGAAATACGAGAACAATTCCTTTCCATTCATCGTCTGTACTTAAAATGGGTACACCATCCACTTGGAAGTAGCGGCGTTCAATGTCAACGGCTAGACGTAAAAACTTCCGCACCTTCGTTTCTGTCATGAAAATCTCGTCAATTAATTCGATAATCTCTTCATGGGTAAACGCTTCGTGATACAGCTTGTGCATGTAAATGTGCTTTTGCACCTTAAACTGCTTGCGGAAGGTTCGATTGACGAGGTGGATATACCCCATCTTATCAATCAATATAATCCCCGCTCCAATATTTTCAATGACCGTTTGCAGCCGGTCTCTCTGCATTTCACCGGCACTTGTCATTTCTTGAAGACTTCCTGCCAAACGCTTCATGGAAGTATTCAGTTCACTTGTTTCAATCATCAGCTCTTCATAATTATTCGTATCATAGTTCCCGCGTTCTAGCTGTTTGGCTACCTTTGTCGCATAATCAATTGGTTTCACATATTTCATCGACATGCGGTACCCAAAGAAAACGATAATGATAATCGCCGAGCCAAGACAAAAGGCTAATGCAAACCAAAGCTGGCCGTCAATTTCATTTAAAGGCTCGTATGACGCATGAAGAAATAAATAACCCGCTGGTTCGTTTTGTTTTAAGATCGGGACAGCATAATGGAAAAGCGCATCCTTCTCATCGTCAATAACGACCCCTTTTGTTTGGAGACGTTCATTGTTTAGTGTGTTTTGAATGACGGCCTTTTGTTCTGCTTGACCCGTTGTATGTATGATATTCCCCTTTAAATCCACAATCGACGCATTCATATCAAAATGCTGCTTTGCCTGGTTGAGGACCTCTTTGTTTTGCTTCGCCTTTAGATCATCACCATTCATAGAAGACAGGAGAAAGCTCGATTCCTTTTCCATTCGTTCTGTTAATTTTGTTTCATAGAAAACATGGAACATGTGATCCAGGAAAAGACCAAGTGCCACAAACACAATAAAAAGGAGAAAAATGAGTCCCGAAAACAGACGGGTTCTAATTTTACTCATTTGACTTTGGCTCCTCCAATTTGTAGCCTAAGCCGCGAATCGTTTTAATGTATGTTGGTTTTTTCGTGTTCTTTTCAATTTTGTCCCGCAAGTGACTAATATGGACATCCACAATACGAGTGTCACCTGCAAAGTCATAATTCCAAACGGCACTTAGCAATAAATCACGCGTAAGGACACGTCCTTTATGCTTCGCCAAATAAAGCAGTAGTTCAAATTCTTTTGGCGTCAGCTCTAGACGTTTTTCTTGGAAATAGACTTCGTAGTGTTCTGGTAAAATGCGCAGTTCACCAATTTTGATTTGATCTGCAACGATCTCTTCCTTCTCCTCTTGCGTGGGGGCAGGCTGAGATTGCTGTGCTCTTCTCAAAATGGCTTTTACCCGAGCACCCACTTCTCTAGGACTGAATGGCTTTGTCATGTAATCATCGGCCCCAAGCTCAAGACCTAGCACCTTATCAAATTCATCGTCCTTTGCTGTCAGCATTAAAATAGGGAACATCATTTTTTGAATTCTCAGTTGTTTGCACACTTCAATGCCGTCCATCTTCGGAAGCATTAAATCTAATACAATGAGATCAGGCTGTTCACTTGCTGCTTTTTCAAGCGCTTCTTCCCCGTCTCTTGCTGTGACGACATCATAGCCCGCTCTTTCAAGGTTATAGCTTAGAAGTGTTACAATCGATTCTTCATCATCCACAACTAATATTTTTTTATTCATGTTGTGCCTCCAATTAGTGATTTCCCCTGCATCCGTTTTTTGTATCTTATGTGAAAAGCGAGAAGTCATGCTTTCTCTTTCATTTTAACGAAAGCTTAACAAGAGAACAATTTAAAATTTCGACAAGATTTGTTTTGTAAACAAAAAGAAGACTCCTCATACGAGAAGCCTTCTTTTTTATTCATATTAAGACAATACTTTCATGACATTCTTAACTGATTCAACAGAACGGTCAAGCTGACTTCTTTCTTCTTCTGTCAGCTCAAGCTCGATGATCTGCTCAAGGCCGTTTCCACCTACGATTGTTGGTACACCTAGGTAAATGCCTTCGTAGCCATATTCACCTTCAAGGTAAGCAATCGTCGGCATGACGCGGCGCTGATCTTTAAGGATCGCCTCAACCATTTCGACTAGTGAAGCAGCAGGTGCATAATATGCACTACCGTTACCTAACAGGTTCACGATTTCGCCGCCGCCTTTTCTTGTTCTTTCAACAATTGCATCAATTCGCTCTTTAGGAATCAATGTTTCAAGCGGGATACCGCCTGCATAAGAGTAACGAACAAGAGGAACCATGTCATCGCCATGTCCACCAAGCACAAAGCCCGTCACGTCTTTAACAGATAGGTTTAATTCTTGAGCAACGAACGTACGGAAACGTGCTGTATCAAGAATGCCCGATTGTCCAATGACTTTTTCTTTTGGTAATCCTGATTCTTTATAAACTGCATACGTCATTGCATCAACAGGGTTTGTTAATACAACAATGATGGCTTCTGGAGAATATTTAACGATTTCGCGTGTCACACTGCGCATGATTTTTTCATTTGTTGACACGAGATCGTCACGGCTCATTCCCGGCTTTCTTGCAATCCCCGCCGTAATGACCACGACATCAGAACCGGCTGTATCTTCGTAGTTAGAAGTTCCTGTAATGTTTGCATCGAAGCCTTGAACAGGACTTGCTTCCAGCATATCAAGTGCTTTCCCTTTTGTTGGGTTCTCAAGCTGCGGGATATCGACTAATACGACGTCCGCTAATTCTTTTTGAGCCGTTAGAAATGCTGTAGTTGCTCCAGTAAAGCCTGCTCCGATAACAGATACTTTTTTACGCTTGTTTGCCATTTCCTTTTTCCCCTTTAACTTTAAAGTTTAAGAATCAAGACAAGTTTTTGATGAGCTCGTCAGCAAACTCAGAACATTTCACTTCTTTTGCGCCATCCATTAATCTAGCAAAATCGTAAGTGACGACTTTTGATGCAATTGTATTTTCAACAGATTGAATCACTAGATCAGCTGCTTCCTGCCAGCCAAGGTGCTCAAGTAAAAGCACGCCTGATAGAAGAACAGAAGATGGGTTCACTTTATCAAGACCAGCATATTTAGGTGCTGTTCCGTGAGTCGCTTCAAAAATAGCGTGTCCTGTTTCGTAGTTGATGTTCGCACCTGGTGCGATACCAATTCCACCAACTTGTGCTGCAAGAGCATCAGAGATGTAATCTCCGTTTAAGTTCATTGTTGCCACAACATCGAACTCAGCTGGACGAGTTAGGATTTGTTGAAGGAAAATATCTGCAATGCTGTCTTTGACAATAATTTTGCCAGCAGCTTCTGCTTCACTTTGCGCTTTGTTTGCCGCATCTTTTCCATCTTGTTCCACAATACGATCATATTGTGCCCATGTAAAGACCTTGTCGCCAAACTCTTTTTCAGCCACTTCGTAGCCCCAGTTTTTGAAGGCACCTTCTGTGAATTTCATGATGTTTCCTTTGTGAACAAGTGTCACAGACTTACGGCCTTGGTCGATTGCATATTGGATAGCCGCTCTGACAAGGCGAGAAGTTCCTTCTTCAGAAACTGGCTTGATTCCGATACCTGATGTTTCTGGGAAACGGATTTTGTTTACACCTAATTCGTTTTTCAAGAAGTCAATTAACTTCTTCACTTCGTCTGATCCTTGTGCATACTCGATACCAGCATAGATATCTTCTGTATTCTCACGGAAGATGACCATATCTGTGTCTTCTGGACGTTTCACAGGAGACGGTACACCTTTGAACCAGCGAACTGGACGTAAGCACGTGAATAGATCAAGCTCTTGTCTAAGTGCCACGTTTAACGAACGGATTCCTCCGCCGATTGGTGTTGTCAGTGGTCCTTTGATTGCGATTAAGTATTCACGAATGTCTTCAAGTGTTTGCTCAGGAAGCCATTCTCCAGTTTTATTGTAAGCTTTCTCACCAGCATATACTTCTTTCCAAGTGATTTGCTTTTCACCTTTATATGCTTTTTCTACAGCGGCTTCAAGTACTCTTGATGCTGCTTTCCAAATGTCAGGACCGATTCCGTCCCCTTCGATAAACGGGATAATTGGATTATTTGGTACATTCAATACGCCGCCAGTAACTGTAATTTTTTCGCCTTGTGACAATGATATTACCTCCCAGGTTATGTAGTGAATATTTGAAACTTCTTGGCTTGATGTCTGCAAGCGAAGAAGTTTTTCACGTGATTCGTTTTTTGTTGATATGGAGGCTGATTGGTTTATTTGGATCAGCCTCCGCTTATTCTATAAACATTAGTCTCTTTCACTGATCGGAACAAAGGTTTGAAGATCAGGTCCAATGTAGTCAGCTCTTGGACGGATGAGACGATTGTTGTCATACTGCTCTAAAATGTGAGCAATCCATCCAGAGAATCGGCTGATCACGAAAATTGGTGTAAACAAGTCATGATCAATCCCAAGACTGTGATATACAGATGCAGAATAAAAATCAACATTTGGTGGAAGATTTTTCTCTGATGTCACGATTTCCTCTGCGCGAACAGACATTTCATACCATTTCGGCTCGCCAGTCAGGTTTGTTAAACGCTGGCTCATTTCTTTTAGATGCTTTGCACGCGGGTCACCTTGACGGTATACACGGTGGCCAAAGCCCATAATTTTTTCTTTCTTCTCTAGCTTACCATGAATATAGGAATCTACGTTTTCAACTTCGCCAATTTCTGAAAGCATCTTCATCACGCCTTCGTTGGCTCCGCCATGAAGTGGTCCTTTCAGCGCACCGATAGCCGCTGTTACACCAGAGTAGATATCTGATAGTGTAGCAACACATACACGCGCTGTAAATGTCGATGCGTTTAATTCATGATCCGCATGTAGAATGAGTGCCTTATCAATTGCCTCAATTTCTACTGGTGACGGCTCTTCGCCATTTAGCATATACAAGAAGTTCGCAGCATAGCTGTATTCTTCTTTTGGCTGTACAGGCTCAAGTCCCTTACGAATACGTGAAAACGCAGCGACTAGTCCAGAAATTTTCGCCTGTAAGCGAATGGCTTTTCTGTAATTCGCTTCTTTGTCCATAATCTCTGATTCGTCATCAAGTAATCCTAGTAAGGATACCGCTGTACGAATCGCAGACATTGGATGAACCCCATCCAGCGAATACGATTTAAAGTGCTCAATGATTTCTTGCGGAATGTGAGCATTTTCGTTGAGCTGCTGTTTTAACTCACTCAGCTCTTGCTCATTCGGCAGCTTTAAGTGCCATAACAGGTAGACAATTTCTTCGAATGTAGCTTTTTCAGTTAAATCATCGATATTGTACCCTACATAAGTAAGAGTATCATCAATAATTGAGCTTACGGATGAAGTTGTTGCCACAATACCTTCAAGACCTCTTGTTGCTGTCATGTTCAATCTCCCCTTTTTAAAAAGATTCCCCTTCGTTGCAGAATTCTCGCTTTTTGAAAGCGCTATCCAATCCGAATAAGACGGCAGGTTCAGAAAAGAAAATGCTTACATTTACCTATACGGTTAGAGCGCTTTTAGCCTCATATCTCTTGTGTGATCAATGAGTTCAAAATTAAGCCTATTCCCATTATAAACAATAATCAGACATTTGTTAAATGTTTAACTATAATTTTTTTTGATATTTTTTTTTCCAGTCTTCCATATCAGGCATGGAATAAAGGGATTTTGCTTCTTTTATTATATTTAATTATGTTTTTTTGCAAAAGCTCACGCAAGAAAAAAATAAAAAAGAAAGTGGCATGAACCACTCTCTTTTCAACCGCTGAAAAATTTCACAGCCTGCATCGCCAAATAAGCAATTCCTGCTCCGATCAGCGGACCGACAGCTACACCTTTAAATAAGCTAACTGCCAAAATCGTCCCGAACACAAGCGCTGCCGTGATATGCGGATCATTTTCGAGTAGCACAATACCGTTTTTTGCGATTAATGCTACTAATATACCCGCTCCAAGTGCAATCCAAGCATAAGATGATTTCATGGCTTCTCCAAGCTGCTTAAATCCAATGTCACCTGTTGCAATAGGAACAAGCACAGCAATTGTAATGACGGTGACCCCCCAATTGATGCCTTTCGATTGAAGAACTGGGAAAATTTTTTGTTCCAAACCAATCAGTTTAATCCCAATGAGCACAGAAACCGCTAAAATTAATGAATTGTTTTTTGCAATAAGTGCAATAACGAGTAAAAGAACCAAAAATAAATTTGCTTGAGTAAACATACGCCGCCCCTTCCTTTCTTTTTATTGCGACCTTTTCATATTACTAATCTTTTTGAATAAAATGAAGTATCGGACATGCTTGTTTTTTGGAGGGGATTGTGTGAACCACACCTATATGGCCATTTTTCTACGAAGTTTGATGATGATCGGCATTGCTGTATTTGCGGTTGCCTTTTTATATCAGTCTTTTCCTTTTTTATATCCTTTTTGGATTGCACTTATTGTATCCTGCCTGATTCACCCTGCTGTATGCAAAATAGAAGAGATCACCGGAATGCCGAGAGGATTTGTTGTAGTCATTGTACTACTGCTCTTTTTAGTAGTAGCAGCCGGTTTCATCACACTCTTAGTAGCAGAAATCATTTCAGGAAGTGCTTATTTGGCAAAGGTTCTGCCTGGTCACCTTGATCAAATGATTGGGATTGTGGAACAGTTTTTTACAGATAAGATCCTGCCTTTGTACCATGATGTAACCGCCCAATTTAATACACTTCAAGCAGGTCAAAAGGAATCGATTTTGGGACAAATCCAAGCGCTAGGCGATGAAGCTGCCGCAAAAATAGGGACTTTTCTTTCAAAAACACTCGAGCTCATCCCGGCTTTTTTAGGTCTTTTGCCTGATGCAGCCGCAACCCTTTTGTTTTCTGCACTGGCGACTTTTTTTATCACGAAAGATTGGTTTACATTAAAAAAATATGGTTCTCGTATCTTTCCCGCAAAATGGATGCAGCATACACGAGCCATTTTATCTGAAATCAAAAAAGCCATTACCGGTTTTATGAAGGCGCAGCTTTTGCTTGTTGCTATGACCATCGGCCTTGTCGTCATTGGACTGATCATCTTAAAAGTCGAGCACGCCCTTGTCATTGCTTTATGTATTGGGTTTGTCGATTTACTTCCTTATATCGGGAGCGGCACTGTTTTTCTGCCATGGATCATTTACTCTGCTATGACAGGAAACCTTTCACTCGCCATCGGGCTCGGCATTTTGTATATTGTCGTGCTCATTCAAAGACAAATTTCAGAGCCAAAAGTCTTAAGCAAATCCATTGGGCTTAATCCTTTAGCCACCCTTGTGGCACTATTTGTCGGGTTAAAATGGTTGGGTTTCCTCGGACTCGTCATTGGCCCTGCCTCCCTTGTCGTGTGGCAAGCATTTCGTAATGCAGGTGTTTTCAGGGATATCTATCAGTACATTCGGTACGGCATGCAAAAGTAAAAGAGACCTTCAGCTCAAGGTCTCTTTAGCGAATAATTGTATAGCGACTGCGATTAGACAGTTTCCTGAGCCAGCGTTCAAAAAGCGGCTTGATTTGCTTTCTCGTCATCGGAATGAGCAGCAGCGCACCGATGATATCCGATAAGAAGCCGGGAATGAGCAGAAGTAGACCGCCGATTAGAATGCAAAAACCATCGACAATCGTTACCCCTGGCATTTTGCCATATTGTAAATCTCTTTGCACTTTTTGAAAAGCTTCGATTCCTTGTTTTCTTGCAAAATAAGCACCTAATGCACTCGTGAGTACGATCATCAGCATCGTTGGCAAAATGCCAATGATTTTACTTGATATTAAAAATAAACTGATTTCCACTGCAGGGAACAGAATCAATAATAGTAGCAAATATTTTTTCAAGCCATATCACCTCATGGGGTATCTTTCACCCGAAAGCTATTTTACTTTTTTTTAGTGTAACATAAAAAAAGAGAGGAGTCAGACAACTCCCCTCGTGTGTATCATTTAAAGGACGCTTGCACGGCCTTTGTAGATCGCTCCGCGTGCCGGATCTACTGTAATTTCTTCGCCTTCTTTTAGCAGTGTTGTAGCACCATCAAGACCCACAATCACTGGAATGCCCAGGCTAAGTCCAACGACTGCTGCATGGCTTGTTAAGCCGCCTTCTTCAGTGATCAAGGCAGATGCTTTTTCTAAAGCACCCATCATGTCACGGTCTGTACAGTTTGCGACAAGAATCGCACCATCGTACATTTTTTCCTCTGCTTCTTTTCCGCTTTGTGCAATGACAACTGGTCCAAATGCAGATTTACGGCCAATTCCTTGACCTTTCGCAATGATGTCACCGACAACATAAACTTTCATTAAGTTCGTAGTACCTGTTTCACCAACTGGCACACCAGCTGTAATAACGATTAAATCGCCATGTCTCACGTAGCCTGTTTCAATCGACTTCTCGACTGCATTCTCAAGCATTTCATCAGTAGATGTCGTTTTTGATCCGCTCTTTGCAAATACACCGAATACGAGAGACAGCTTTCTCGCTACTGATTCGTTTGCTGTGACTGCTACGATTGGTGCTTTTGGTCTATATTTTGAAATCATTCTCGCTGTATGACCGCTTTCCGTAGGTGTCACAATCGCTGCAACGTCAAGCTTCATCGCTGTATGTGCAACAGATTGACCAATGGCATCTGTAATGCTGACATCTACTTCTTCGCTTCTACGAGAAAGAATGGCCTTATAGTTGAGTGCATCTTCTGAACGTGATGCAATGTTATGCATCGTTTGTACAGCTTCCACTGGATATGTTCCTGCTGCTGTTTCACCAGAAAGCATAATCGCATCTGTGCCATCAAAAATAGCATTTGCCACGTCACTTGCTTCCGCACGAGTTGGACGAGGATTACGCTGCATGCTGTCAAGCATTTGGGTCGCTGTGATGACTGGTTTGCCTAAGCGATTGCATTTTTTGATCAGCATTTTTTGAACAAGCGGTACTTCTTCTGCCGGGATCTCTACACCAAGATCTCCACGTGCAACCATCAAACCGTCTGATACCTCAAGGATTTCATCGATGTTATCAACACCCTCTTGGTTTTCAATCTTAGGAATGATTTGAATGTCAGCCGCGTTATTCTTTTCAAGAAGCTCACGAATTTCAAGAACATCAGAAGCTCGTCTCACAAAAGAAGCTGCGATGAAATCGACGCCTTGTTCAATTCCGAACAAAATATCATTGGCATCCTTTTCTGTAATACCTGGCAGGTTCACACTTACACCTGGAACGTTTACACCTTTTTTGTTTTTGAGCGTGCCTGTATTCATGACCTTTGTGACGATTTCTTTGCGGTCCATGTTCAGTTCTTTGACTTCTAAACCAATGAGACCATCATCTAACAGAATCGTTGAGCCTACTTCTACATCATGAATTAACTCTTCATACGTCACACTAATTTTTTCCGTATTTCCAACAATGTCTTCCATACTTACGATAAGATCTGTACCAGCGACTAGCTCAATTGAGCCGTTTTCAACTGTACGTGTACGGATCTCTGGACCTTTTGTATCAAGAAGGATCGCAATGTCCTTGCCTAATGTTTTACCTGCTTTACGAATGTTTTCGATGCGTGCACCATGCTC
The DNA here is from genome assembly GCA_011634705.1 of Andricus grossulariae. NCBI lineage: Eukaryota > Metazoa > Arthropoda > Insecta > Hymenoptera > Cynipidae > Andricus > Andricus grossulariae. Next base: position 25,959 of record JAABKJ010000075.1, read on the forward strand.
TTCAAAATCTCCATGAGAGAAGTTTAGTCTGGCTACATTCATTCCTGCTTCAATCAATTCAGTCAGCTTTTCAATGGTTTCACTTGCTGGACCGATTGTACAAACGATTTTTGTCTTTCTCATTACTGTTCCTCCTAAGGTCTTCTCGTTTTATATAGAGAGCTCTTGTGAAAGTCGGTACATATTTTGATCGACTGTATGTTTTTTATCTAAGATATCTAAAATATCGTGGTGAACGAGTTCGTTGCTTTGAATGCCCACACAGCGTCCGCCTTTTCCTTCAAGAAGAAGTTCTACTGCGTATGCTCCTAAACGGCTTGCGAGTACTCGGTCAAATGCGCTTGGAGAACCTCCGCGCTGAATATGTCCTAAGACAGATACACGGGTTTCAAGGCTTGTCTCCTCTTCAATCCGCTTACCAAATTCAACACCGCTGCCTACGCCTTCTGCGACGATGATGATACTGTGCTTCTTGCCGCGCTCGTGCCCTCTTCTTAATCTCGCGATAATTTCATCCATGTCATAGTCTGCTTCAGGAATCAAAATAGATTCGGCTCCGCCTGCAAGACCTGACCAAAGAGCAATATCACCAGCATGTCTTCCCATTACTTCCACTACGTATGTACGTTCATGAGATGTGGCTGTATCACGAATTTTATCAATGGCGTCAATGACTGTATTCAGTGCTGTATCAAAGCCAATAGTGAAATCAGTACCTGGGATATCGTTGTCGATTGTACCCGGGACACCTACACATGGAAAACCGAGCTCAGTTAATTTCTTCGCTCCCATGAATGAACCGTCTCCGCCGATCACAACAAGTCCTTCAATACCGAATTTTTTTAAGTTCTCAATGCCTTTTTCACGACCTTCAACTGTCTTGAATTCAGGGCATCTTGCCGTGTAAAGTTTTGTTCCTCCACGATGAATGATATCGCCAACTGAACCTATTTCAAGTTTCTCAATTTTACCGTTAATTAGACCTGAATATCCATTATAAATACCGTAAACTTCAACATTATGGTAAATCGCTTTCCTTACAACTGCGCGCACAGCTGCATTCATTCCTGGGGAATCCCCACCGCTCGTTAAAACTCCTATACGCTTCATCTTTTTCACCTCAGAGACCATATATGAATTAAACATACCATTTCCACTGCTTGAAAACAATCATGAGCAAAACAGGATGTTTTCAATTTGTATTTCTAAAACCGTACTTATTATACAATTAAATAAACCGTTTTTAAACAAAAGTTAAGACAGTCATGAAAGCAATTCTTTCAAAATCGAGGAAGATTCAGCCTTCTAAAGCCCACGGTATCAAGGTTTTCAGACGTTTCAAACTTTATGAAAACAAAAGAAAATTATTTTCAAATAGCGCTTACATGAGGACGATTTTCATGAAAAAAGATGAAAAAAATAAACGTCAGCCAAAAAGGCTGCACGTTTATTTAGTTTACCCCAATATATTGATTTTCAACCGATACTTTCCCGATTGCTTTGTATTTTTGATATCTTTGTTCGACTAGTTCTTCAGGTGTTAGTTTGAGCAAAGATGTAAGTGACTGTTTTAATGTTTTTTCAATGTAGGCTGCTTGTTGTTTCACGTCTCGGTGTGCTCCACCTTGCACTTCTTTAATAACATCATCTATAATATCTAATTCTTTTAGGTCTGGAGCCGTAATTTTCATTGATTCTGCAGCTTTTTTCGCAAGTGATGAGTCCTTCCAGAGCAGTGCTGCTGCACCTTCAGGTGAAATCACTGAATACGTTGAATTCTCTAGCATGTATAGGTGGTTTCCTACGCCTAAGCCTAGTGCGCCGCCACTTCCACCTTCTCCAATGACAATACAGACAACCGGTACACGAAGTCCTGCCATTTCGAATAGGTTTTTCGCAATTGCTTCACTTTGCCCGCGTTCTTCAGCTGCTTTACCAGGATAAGCTCCTTTTGTATCAATAAAGCAAATGATCGGGCGATTAAATTTATCTGCTTGTTTCATCAAGCGCAGCGCTTTACGGTAGCCTTCTGGATGAGGCATTCCGAAATTACGGCGCAAGTTTTCTTTTGTATCTTTACCGCGCTGATGGCCAATCACCGTGACAGGAAGCCCTTTAAACGTGGCAATTCCTCCAACGATCGCTTCATCATCGCCATAAAAACGGTCACCGTGACACTCGAAAAAGTTGTCAAACAGCTCTTGAATGTAATCGAGAGTTGTTGGGCGCATCGCATGACGAGCAATCTGTACTCTGTCCCACGGCTTTAAATTTGTATAAATGTCTGCTTCAAGTTTGCTCAGACGTGTTTCAAGACGATCAATTTCTGCACTTAAATCCATTTCTGAGTTTTGTGTGAACTTTTTCAGTTCATCAATTTTCGCTCGAAGTTCAATGACAGGTTTTTCAAATTCTAGTTCTCCAGCCACTCTCGTTCACCTCCTGTGCTGTGTAATGCTAAGATTCGGCCTAATGTTTCTTTCATCTCTGCACGATGAATGACAGCATCCAATTGACCATGCTTCATTAAAAATTCAGCCGTTTGGAAGTCCTCTGGCAGGTCTTCACGAATGGTTTGTTCAATGATTCTACGGCCTGCAAACCCAATTAAAGCACCAGGTTCTGCAAAGTTGTAATCACCAAGAGACGCGAAACTAGCTGATACACCGCCAGTAGTTGGGTTCGTCATCACAGAGATAATCAAACCTTGGTCCTCACTGAACAATTTTAATGCTGAGCTTGTTTTTGCCATCTGCATAAGACTGAGGATCCCCTCCTGCATTCTCGCTCCGCCTGATGCAGTAAAGATGATAAATGGCACCTTGTCCGCTTTTGCTTTCTCGATCGCAAGTGTGATCTTTTCACCAACAACTGAGCCCATGCTGCCCATACGGAATGTGGCATCCATGACAGCGATCACAGCACGCTTGCCTTCAATTTCACCTTGACCTGTAACAATGGCTTCATTCAAAGACGTTTTTTCTCTGTCTTTCTCAAGCTTTTCTTCGTAGCCTGGGAATCCGAGCGGGTTTTCTGAGATCAGATGCCCGTTAAATTCTTCAAATGTGCCTTCGTCAACAAGGCTGTCAATACGCTGTTTTGCATTCATTTGCAAATGTCTACCGCAATTCATGCAAACACGTAAATTTTTATCTAGTTCTTTGGTGAGCATTATTTTTTTACATTGCGGACATTTGGTCATGATGCCTTCAGGCACATCTTGACTTGCCTGTTCAGAGGGTACAGATGCATATTTTTTCTTTTTACTGAAAATATTTTTGATTGACAAATGACTACCTCCCTTTTTGAAGGGTTTTTTCTTTACACGCACATCCACTATTATAGGACATGTCATAACTGTACCGAAACTATTGTACTTTTTTTGTCAAACGCTGTCATCCTTCATTCAATTTTTTCAGTGGGGAATTGATGAGAAATGAGTATGTGTTTGGGGCGCTGAGCAGTTGATATATGTGAATTGTGAACGTCTACAAAAAAATATCATTCCGGATGAAAAAATTTTCGCGTATGAGAGGAAATAGTGCACGTCTTTCCTCCAATTTCAGAAAGAACGTGCACACTTTTCCAATTGATTATTCGCCGATAATCGTTAATTTTCTTGTTTTTTCAGCGACTTCTTCTGGGTCGACTTTGATTCTTGCAACACCAGTTTCCATTGCTGCTTTTGCTACCGCTTTTGCTACCGCTGGTGCTACACGTGCATCAAATGGGTCAGGGATGACGTATTCAGCTGACAATTTATCATCTGAAACAAGAGAAGCAATTGCTTCTACGGCTGCAATTTTCATTTCTTCGTTAATGTGGGTTGCACGTACATCTAAAGCTCCGCGGAAAATTCCTGGGAATGCCAGTACGTTGTTCACTTGGTTCGGGAAGTCAGAACGGCCAGTTCCTACAACACTTGCGCCTGCTGCATGTGCATCTTCTGGCATGATCTCTGGATTAGGATTCGCCATTGCGAAGATGACAGGATCTTTTGCCATTTTTCCAACCATTTCTTTTGTTAAAGCACCTGCTACCGAAACCCCGATGAAGACGTCAGCGCCTTCAATAACTTCTTCTAATGAACCTTCTTTACGGTCTTGGTTCGTGAATTTAGCCACTTCATTTTTCACTGCATTCATACCGTTCGGGCGGCCTTCGTAAATTGCGCCTTTTGTATCACACATGATGATATCACGTACACCGAAATGATATAGAAGCTTGATAATCGCAATTCCCGCTGCTCCAGCGCCGTTTGCCACCACTTTGATAGAGGACATTGATTTTCCAGACAGTTTCAGTGCATTTACAAGTCCAGCTACTGTCACAATCGCTGTTCCGTGCTGATCATCGTGGAACACTGGAATGTTTGTCTCTTTTTTCAAGCGCTCTTCGATAATAAAGCAGTTTGGAGCTGCAATATCTTCAAGGTTGACACCGCCAAACGTTGGCTCAAGAAGCTTTACTGTTTCAACGATTTTGTCTACATCGTTTGTCGCAAGCGCGATTGGGAAGGCATCAACGCCAGCGAAGCTTTTGAATAATACAGCTTTTCCTTCCATGACTGGAAGAGATGCTTCTGCACCAATATTTCCAAGCCCTAAAACAGCGCTTCCGTCTGTGACAACAGCGACCATATTGCCTTTCATTGTATAATCATACACTTTGCTTGTGTCGTCATAAATATCTTTACATGGTTCTGCAACACCAGGTGAGTAAGCCAAGCTCAAGTCTTTCGCATTTTTCACTTGTACTTTTGATTTTGATTCAAGTTTGCCTTGATTCTCTTTGTGCATATGTAATGCTTCTTCTCTTAATGACATGTGATGAACACTCCTTCAAGTGGAAAATGATTTAATGAATTGCTAAGTTGATAAGCACATACTGGCAGTTTTAAATACACAGAATCTTTAAAATGATAACACAATAGGTGAATTTGTAAAACATATTCAGGCGATTTGTCATCATTTAATCACAACGTTTTGTTCACCGAGCAGCTCTTTTAACTGGAAAATGACAGCATGATCTGCATGAACTTTGTATGCATCTGGAAGTCTCACTGTCTTTTTTTGCTTCTCATAATACAAATAGACATCTGCTTCTCCGCTGTGCATCGAGATCACCCGCTTTACTTGCTCTAGCAGCTCCTGCGTATGATTTTCTTCTTTCACCCGAATGTAGACAGACTCTTTTCTTTGTGTGCCCATCTCTTCAAGCAGAACGGCTTCTTGCACGATGATCTGGCTGCTGTCATTTCTGACATCTATTCTGCCTTCAACATAAAGCATGGCGCCCTCCTCAAGTAAGGGGGACAGCTTTCTAAATTGCTCTGGAAAGACGACGCCTTCCATTTCTCCCGTTTCATCCCCAAATGTGACAAATGCCATCGATTGTCCATTTTTTGTTCGAATCGATTTCACTTTTGTCAAAAGACCACCCATTGAGACTCTTCGCTTTATATAGGAAGAAAGCCTGATGATTTCCACTGCACCATTCTCTCTTAAGCGATCTCGGTACGCTTGTACAGGATGATTTGATAAATATAGTCCAAGTGCCTCTTTTTCAAATTGCAGGAGATCGACAAGCGGCAATTCTTCTATCTCCGCATATTTTGGCTTAATGGAGAAGGTTGTATCCCCCAGAAAGTCGAGCTGATCATCTGGATTTAAAAATGACACGTGGTCTAATGCAATATCTATTGATGCCAATAACGACGCACGATTTGGATAAAGCTCATCCATCGCCCCTGAAAAAATGAGCGCTTCAATCGTTTTTCGGTTGACACTCTTTACTGATACTCTTGCGCAAAAATCAAATAAATCTTCAAACGGCTTTTCCTGTCTTGCCCTGTATATATCCTTTACAGCTGACACTCCGACATTTTTGATCGCTCTTAAGCTGTAGCGGATCTCCCCTTTTTCAACCGTAAATGGAAATTCACTCTTATTAATAGAAGGCTTCAACACAGATATCCCTTTTTCCTTTGCCTCATAGAAATATTGAGCGACTTTGTCTTCATTTCCAATCACACTCGTTAAAAGTCCGCACATAAAATATAACGGATAATGCGCTTTTAAGTAAGCAAGCTGAAAGCCAATCATGCTATATGCAACAGCATGGCTTCTATTAAAACCATAGTTTGCAAATTTGACGATTAAGTCATAAACGTCATTTGCAATGTTAACAGGATACTCCTTTTTTAGGCATCCTTCAACAAAATGGCTCCGTTCTTCGTCAAGGACCTTTTTATCCTTCTTCGAAACGGCTCTTCTTAATAGATCTGCCTCGCCAAGCTGAAAGCCTGCCATCTTCGCTGCAATCAGCATGATTTGCTCTTGATAGACGATGACGCCATATGTGTCTTTTAAAATGTCATACAAATCACGATGCGGGTAAGAGACCTTGACTCTGCCGTGCTTTCGGTCGATAAAAAGCGGGATATTCTCCATTGGACCTGGGCGATAGAGGGCATTGACTGCCACGATGTCTTCTAAACTAGAGGGCTTGAGGCGTCTCAGCACCTGACGCATCCCTTGTGATTCAAGCTGGAAAATCCCAGTTGTATCTCCCGCTGATAACAATTCAAATGTTTTCTGATCTTCATATGAAATGTCACTAAAGTTAATGTGGACGTTTTCCTGTCTTTCAATCTGGTTTTTAATGGATTCAATTAAGGTTAAGTTTCTTAGTCCTAAGAAATCCATCTTTAAAAGCCCGAGATCTTCTAAATAATTCATCGCATACTGCGTTAAATACACACCATCATGGCCGTCTTGAATAGGAACGATCTCTGTCAGCGGCTCCTCGCTCAGCACAACGCCGGCTGCATGTGTCGAGGTATGTCTTGGCAAGCCTTCAACCTTTAAAGCAGTTTGAAAGACTTGCCTGAGCTCTTCGGACTGCTGGAGCATTGTTTTTAATTCAGGAGATGAAGTGAGCGCTTCTTTCAGCGTCGTTCCTGGCTTTGATGGAATCAGCTTTGCGAGACGGTCCGCTGCTTTTGAATCAATCCCCATCACACGTCCGACATCTCTTAAGGCTGCTTTTGCTGCAAGGGTTCCAAACGTGACGATTTGCGCCACATGCATGTCTCCGTATTTGTCTTTTACATAAGAAATGATTTCATCTCTTCTCGTATCGGGGAAATCAATATCAATATCAGGCATACTGATTCGCTCAGGATTTAAGAAACGCTCAAATAACAGACCGTGACGGAGCGGATCAACATCCGTAATAAACAGTACATAGGCAACAAGTGAGCCTGCTGCCGATCCCCGTCCTGGCCCTGTGACAATGCCTTGGTCATGGGCATACTTCATAAAATCCCACACGATGAGAAAATAATCACTGAAATTCATTTTTTGGATAATGCTCAGTTCATACTCAAGCCTTTTCACATACGCGTCATTTGAAGCAATCTTTCTTTGCTTCATCCCTTCTGCACACACTTTGCGTAAAAACTGATCTGCTGTTGATTGATCAGGGGTCGGATAGGATGGGAGTTTTGTCTGCCCAAGATTTAAATCGACTTCGCAGCGGTCTGCAATCTCCACCGTTCTTGTCAGCAGCTCCATATCCTGCGTATACCATTCCTTCATTTCTTCAAAGGTTCTGAAATGCTTTTCTGCTCGGTCTTCCTCAACCTCAGGCAGCTGCTGCCCTGCTTTAATAGCCTTTAAACACGTATAGGCCGTTTTGTCTTCCAGGTTGATGTAGTGGACATCTCCTGTCGCAACAAGAGGAATGTCCGCACTTTTTGAGACGTCCCTCAGTTTACCGGCAAGCGATTCGTCTTGCTGAAATGGCTGAAGTGCGATGTACACATGTCCCTCACCGAAAATATGTTTCAATTGTTTCGCCGCATCATGCGCTTCTTCTATCTGATCATGCTGAAGCAGCGTTTCAATGTAGCCGGAAACGCCTGGTGTGATGGCAATGAGCCCGCGGTGATAGCTTTTCAACCATTTCTCTTTCAGTCCAGCTTTTGATTTTGATTTCAGCACACTGCTGATCTTGATCAAATTTTGGTAGCCTTCATTGTTTTTGGCAAGGAGTACCAAGGGATAAGCCTCTGTCTCTTGTTCATCTATGAAGACAGAAGCTGTTAAACCGATGACCGGCTTGATGCCATGTTTTTTACATTCCTTATAAAATTCAACCGTTCCATACATCACATGGTCATCGGTAAGAGCAAGCGCCTTGCAGCCAAGTTCTTTTGCTTTCAGCACGAGCTCCTTTACTTTTGCTGCACTGCTTAATAAGCTGTATCCACTGTGGACCTGAAGATGAACATAAGACATGCTTAATCCACTCCTTTCATCTAAAGTCATTCTTTCATTATAAAACGCGATGCGATGAGAAACAAATGTTCTTTCTTTTCTGTCCGTTCATACTTGTCCCTTACGCACCATATATTGAATAGAGTGAGGTGGACAAAATGGATGTGAAGGAAGCTTTTATTCCAAATTTTATTAGCTGTTATTTTATTGCACTTGGGGTCATTTTGGGTGGTGCCATTATAGGCGGTGTTGGTGCTTATTTGTCTGGTCAGCCACCTTTATCCATTATTACGAGTCTTGCCAACCGTTTAAAGATTTGGGCACTTGTCGCAGCTATCGGCGGAACGTTTGATGCTGTTTATAGCTTTGAACGAGGCATTTTTGAAGGGAACACGCGTGATATTTTCAAACAGATTTTATTAATTGTTTCTGCCATGGGCGGTGCGCAAACGGGTTATCTTATTATAACGTGGCTCACACAGGAGCATGTGTCATCATGAGGGTACCGGAGCTTTACAAACGTCCAGGCTGGCAGCGTTTTTTTGCGGGGATGATGTTTGGCGCGATTGTGAGCTGGCTCATTTTCCTCTTTACATACGGAACCTTTCAGGAAAAGCAGGTGACACTGCTGAGAAGCCAGCAGCACCATATGGACAGTCTGAAAGAACAAATCACACTCTATCGGGAAGATTTGCATAAGTTAAATGAGGATAATAAGAAGCGGCTGCTGATCCAAAGCGTAGATGTCCATCTCGTCAATCGTGAGCAATATAAAATCCCAGAGCCAGATACGCTAAAATTTGAAGATCAGGTCAAGGAGGATATCTCAGAGGTTATTACAAAGGATATTGAAAGTGTCTATAAAACAAAGGAATTATTAAAACGCACGGTCGAAAACAAAGAATATACCATTCGGGAAAAAGCATACCGCGCCAAAGTGACGGAGCTGACGATCTATACGAAGCTTTCACTTGAAGTGCGCATTTCATTTGCTGAATAAATGATCATGTGGAATTTTTATGAATTTCTGCCCTCAATGATCGCTTTTCCCCCTTAATTTTTATACACTAAAAGTAGAACAAGATCTAAAACAGAAAGAGGTGAGGACAATGGAGGTTTATAGCTATCGTCAAATGGCACGAGACAAAGCAAGCCGGATCAAGGACGGCATGTGTGCTTATGCTGAGACAGAAATGATGGCTCATTTAATTAAAAAAGAATTAAAGCATCAAAATCTCCAAGCCTATGAAGATTCAACTGACATCGGCTGCTGGTTTATCCCTGTATGCAAGTAACCCTTTTCTCCATGACAAAAAAAGAGAGAGGGGACTTGAAGCCCCCCTCTCTCATGATGATGATTTACATACTTCTTCTAAATCACGCAAAATCTCATCTGCCACGGCCCAATCATAAATAGACGCACCAGCTGCAAGCGGGTGGCCGCCGCCATGATATTTTTTCGCAATGGTATTAATGACGACGCCTTTCGAGCGGAATCTAACACGAATCTGATCATTTTCTTCCACAAAAAAGACCCATGCCTTAATCCCTGCAATATTTCCAAGTGTCCCAACAAGCTGTGAGGCTTGCTGCGCTGTCGTTTGGAACGATTCCAAAATATCCTGCTTAATGAAAACAGAAGCGACCCCATTCTCTGACAAAGAAATATGTTGAAAAATATAGCCATTTAATTTCACGACATTCAGATCCGTCTCATACAATTGATTGAAAAGGTCTGAAGATGAAAATGGATATTCAATCAGTTCTCCAGCATATTTGAGCGTCTTTTTCGTCGTATTTGGGAAAAGGAAGCGGCCTGTGTCTCCTACAATGCCGGCATAAATGAGTTCAGCCGCCTTTGTATTCAGCTGATATCCTTCTTCTTTCCCCTCTAAATACAATTCATAAATCATTTCGCTCACAGAGCTTGCCTCTGTATCTACCCAAAGCAAATCACCATAAGGATCTTCATTTGGATGATGGTCAATTTTCATCAGCTTGTCGCCCATTGAATAGCGCTGATCGTCAATTCTTGCTTGATTGGCTGTATCACAGACAATGACAAGGGCATCTTTGTACACGTCATCCGGCACCTCATCAAGTTCATACAAAAATGAAAGGGTTGGCTCCGGGGTTCCTGTTGCATAAATATTTTTTTCTGGATAGGTGGCACGCAAGATTTCCGTAAGGCCGCACTGCGATCCATACGCATCAGGATCTGGTCTTACATGTCTATGAATGATGATGGTGTCATATAATGATATGGTTCTAATCAGTTCTTTTTTCATAAAAACTCCTTCTTATCCGATACTCTTTTTATTATTAAATCATAATCTATCCTGACGGAAAAGTGAGGAATAGACAATTTATTCTAGTAAGCAAGCCTATTTACGTTTAAAATAGGGTTGTAACCACTTACAATGGAGGCTTAGCACATGCTTGTTTTGATTGTGTTTATTATTTGTTCTGCCATGTTTTATTTATACTACAAAGCAAAGAATGTCCGTACGAACCGCCCAGTCGAAAAGAAATTCTGGTCGGCGAAATCCAGTATGGCACTTGGCTGCTTTGTCCTGCTCTTCGGTGTGAATCAATTATTTTTAAACCGCTCGTCACTCGCATTTGTCATTGGATTTATTTTTGTTGCTGTCGGTATCGGCAGTACGTGGGCTGGATATAAAGCCTACAAGCATTACCTTCCGCTCTTTTTAAAGGAAGGCGAAAAAGATCACGCATAATAAGAGAGAAGGGCTAAAATGATGCTTATTTTAGCCCTTTGTCTTTTTCATCATCGCCCTTTTATGATTATCCTCTCTCCATGAGCTGCACCATCAGCATCGCTTTACCAACGATATTCGATTGATGATAAACCTCTACTTCCAGCTTTCCAAACTTGCGTCCTACTTCTAAAATATTTGGCTTAATCTGTATCGTGGATTCCATTTGAACCGGTTTTAAGAAGTAGACAGAGAGACTTTCGACAATCAGCTCTCCTTTTTTATGAGACTTTAAGAAGCGGTTGGCGGATTCAATTAAAATTTGCGTGAACACGCCATATGAAATGTTTCCGAGCTGGTTTGTCATTTGTGGTGTGACCTCATATTGATACACGGCATCTGCCTTTGATTTTTCTGTATCGGTCTCTTTAAACCCTCTTGAGACAACATCATCCAATTTTTCTCCGACCTGCGGCTGCTTTTGAATCATTTGAAGCGCCTTCAGCACGTCCTGACGGCTGATCATTCCAATCAGTTTCGCATAATCATCTACAACAGGCAGCACCTCAATGCCTTCCCATACCATCATTTGAGCAGCAGAAGCGACAGAGGTTTTGCCAATGACTGTCAGCGGATTTTTCGTCATCACCTTTTCAATCGGTGTGGAGCGGTCATGCCCCGCGATATCCTTTGAGGTGAGAATGCCGTGAATTTTCATTTGGTCGTCTGCGACCGGAAAGCGTCCGTGACCAGTTTCATAGTTCTTCTCATACCATTTTTCAAGCTTATCCTCTGGTGATAAATACACTGTTCGTTCTATCGGTGTTAAAATATCTTCCACAAGCACAATCTCTTTTTTTATGAGTTGGTCATAAATGGCCCGGTTTATGAGAGCTGCTACGGTAAATGTATCGTAGCTTGTCGATAAGATCGGCAGCTCAAGCTCATCTGCGAGCTGAATGATTTCATCATCTGTTGAGAAGCCGCCCGTGACCAGCACAGCTGCTCCTGCCTCTAATGCTTGCCTGTGGGCATTGATCCGGTTTCCGACAATTAGCAGGTTTCCAGCTGCCGTATAGCGCATCATCGCATCAAGCTCCATCGCTCCGATGACAAATTTATTTAATGTTTTATGTAAGCCCGCTCGTCCTCCAAGCACCTGTCCGTCAATCACATTGACCACTTCTGCATATGTCAGTTTTTCAATATTTTCTTTTTTCTTCTGTTCAATTCGAATGGTACCAACTCGTTCAATGGTACTAACGAATCCTTTATTTTCAGCATCCTTGATAGCCCGGTAAGCGGTCCCTTCACTCACTTTCATTTCTTTCGCAATACGCCGGACAGAAATTTTCTCTCCGACTTCTAATGAATCAATATACGATAAAATTTGTTCATGCTTTGTCGCCAATCCCGTTCACCCTTTTTGTTTTCAGCGTTTTCATCTAAGTTTCATTATAAGGGCAGGAGGCTTTTAATAGCAATTTGTCTTTTTTTCAGCGCGATACATGTAAACAAAAAAGCCGGCATTTGAGTGCCGACTTTCAGATTGTTGACAAAGGGCTAAAATGTTCTTGATTTTAGCCCTTTGTCTTCTTTTCAGCGTGATAGAAAACCTTTGCAGCCCTAGGAAGGACGAGTACTGGCGCGGAGCGAATTCGACATTCGTGAGCACCAGCACGCAGGACTGACACCGAATGCGAGGGTTTGTCTACACGCTGAAAGCCGGCATTTGAGTGCCGGCTTTTTGCTATGTTGATTAAATCTCTATCCATTCTCCGCTATTTAACACATGACCGACGCCGCCATGCAGGCTGTCTGCAAATGCATGTGGGTCCTGCTCAATCGGCGGGAATGTACTGTAGTGAATCGGCACGACTTGCTTCGCCCGAAGCCATTCGGCTGCGATTCTTGCATCGTCCGGTCCCATCGTGAAGTTATCACCGATCGGAAGGAATGCAAGCTCAATATGATTCAGCTCACCGATCAGCTTCATATCTGAAAAGAGTGCAGTGTCTCCGGCATGATAAATCGTTTTGCCCTCTGCAGTAAATAAAATACCTGATGGCATACCTGTATACGTAATCGTTTTTGCATCTTCATCAATGATAGCAGAACCATGGAACGCTTGAGTGAGCTTCACTTTACCAAATTCAAACTCACGTCCGCCCCCAATAGAAAGCGGGTGCGTTTTCACCCCTTGCCAGCTTAAATAAGTGGCAAGCTCGAATGGCGCAATAACGAGCGCGTCATTGTTTTTAGCGATTTCAATGGTATCACCGACATGATCTCCATGCCCGTGCGTGAGCAAAATGACATCCGCTTTGACATCTTGCGGTTTGATATCTGTGTGCTTATTTCCATTTAAAAATGGATCAATCCAAATATGGTATCCGTTTGTTTCAATGTGTACGGCTGAATGTCCGTGATATGTAGCTTTCATGTGAGTATATCCACCTTTCGAATTTGATCTCATTTCATCTATTCCCTGTATAAAAAAACTGAAAAACTTAATGTCTGTGAATGACGTTAAGACCACCTGTTGCTTCAATAACGGTTCCTGTAATCAGATCAGAGCGGTCATCGCATAAAAAGGAAATGATGCGCCCGATATCTTCTCCAGTACCAGACCTGCCATTCGGCGTTTCATCGTCTTTCATCTGGCGTGCTTCTTCTATTGTCGATTCTTTCATGTCTCCAACGATTTTGCCTGGACAAACCATATTGGCTGTGATGCCATTTTCGGCTTCTTCAATCGCAATGGTTTTCGTAAGTGACGCCAGCCCCACTTTTGCTGCTCCGAAGGCTGATCTGTGCATCCATCCCGGCGCATGGTCTGCGCCTTGAAAGCCATATGTGACAATTCTGCCGAAGCCTTGCTTTCTCATCATTGGGATGACCATTCGGAACAAATGGAACACAGCAGATAGGTTGCCTTCCATCATTTGATACCATTCATCTTCGGAATAATCCGCTAGTTTTTTTCGTTCAAAAATATAAGGTCCGGCATTGTTAATCAAGGCATCGATCCGCCCAAATCGCTCGGCTGCCAGCTCGACCATATTTTTTAAATCTTCTTTGTTTGTCACATCACCTTGGACAAATTGAAGCTTATCTTCATATTGCTGCAATTCTTCTTTCATCTGGCGCACAGCTTCATCATCACTTCGATAATTTACTGTCACAGAATACCCCATATTCAGTAAAGACTCGGTGACTTTCCTGCCAAGTCCCTTAGAACCCGCTGTTATTAATGCGTGTCGCACACAATCTCCTCCTAAAACAAAGGTTGCAAGTTCATGTGTTTCTTTTGTTATCTTTACTTTACTATAAACCGGCTCCCTTCGCACTTATGAACCCCTTATCAATGCGGGTAAAACAGTATAGGGTGATTCATCCACTTTTTCAAATCCCATGAGCCATGGATATCAAGAAGTAGCGAAACAAAACGATAGAAGGCGTTCCTTCTACTTTTTCCATGACATCATAATGTCTCCCCACCTTCTTCACTTTACGAACAACTTCCGAAATATGAAAGGAATTCGTCAGAGCCAGCTTTTCATTGATTTGATCGAGATGTTCTTGTCCTGTATGGGCATTTACTCCATAGATCATGTTGATCCCATATACAAATTCACTTTCTACTATTGTCATTTTAGGAGATTTCACCACATATTCCGTTTTGTCTTGTAAGGAGATCAGCCACACATCATTAGCCCGTCCGTCGTACTGTTCTCCTAACGTTTCAACTGATACGATGGGCTGGTCAAACAAAGCCTGAAGCGTTTTCTTCATGAACTGCTGTCACTCCCTCTTCAGCTTAACACTGGTATGTTTTCAAACTTCTCCAATGATGATCAATCTCCTTTTTCCATGACAAAAAACCATCCGTATAAACGAATGGTTTTGGTCAGTTACGCTAGGCAGGCTTTTGCTTTTTCTAAAGCGAGTTGAATTTGTTTAAATCCAGTTCCACCTGCACTTGTTCTTTTTTCAACAGCAACATAAGGATCAAGAACGGTGTAAATGTCTTCTTCAAAAAGATCGCTCGCTTCTGTAAATGTCTCAAACGGAAGATCACTTAAGTAGATGCCTTTTTGAATGCATGTATACACGAGCTTGCCAACGATTTCGTGTGCTTCACGGAATGGCATGCCTTTTTTCGCAAGGTAGTCTGCCACTTCGGTCGCATTTGAGAAATCTTCTTTCGTTGCTTTTTTCATGACATCTTCATTCACTGTCATTGTTTGAATCATGCCTGTGAAGATTTGCAGGCTGCCAGTAATGGTTTTGACTGTATCAAACATGCCTTCTTTATCTTCTTGCAAGTCTTTGTTATACGTAAGCGGCAAGCCTTTCATAATGGTGAGAAGCCCCATCAGGTTGCCATACACACGGCCTGTTTTCCCGCGGATCAATTCTGCCATATCCGGATTTTTCTTTTGCGGCATCATGCTGCTGCCCGTTGCATATGTGTCATCAAGCTCAATGAATTTGAATTCTTGAGAGCACCATAAAATGATTTCCTCACAAAGACGCGAGAGGTGCATCATGACAAGGCTGCTATTAGACAAAAACTCTAAAATGAAATCCCGATCACTCACGCCATCAAGGCTGTTTTCGTAAATATGATCAAAGCCAAGCAGCTCTGCTGTATATTCACGATCAATCGGGAATGTCGTTCCTGCTAGCGCCCCGCATCCAAGTGGAGACACGTTAATTCGCTTCAAAGAATCTTGGAAACGCGCTTTGTCACGCTCTAGCATCCAGAAATAGGCGAGCATATGATGCGCAAAGGAAATAGGCTGTGCACGCTGCAAGTGCGTATATCCTGGAAAAATCGTCTCAACGTGCTGTTCTGCTTTTTCCACTAGCACTGTTTGAAAGGAAGAGATCAGTTCAATGATATGCTCTACTTGGTTATTCAAATATAAATGCATATCGGTTGCAACCTGATCATTCCGGCTTCTCGCTGTGTGCAATTTGCCGCCAAGCGGACCAATCTCATCAATGAGCATTTTTTCAAGGTTTAAATGGATGTCCTCATAATCCACTGAGAATTCGAGTTCATCTGCCTCTGCCTTTTTCATGAGCGTATTCAGTCCATCTTTAATGGCAGCGGCCTCGTCATCGCTCAGGATACCGCATGTATTCAGCATACTTGCATGAGCAAGGGAGCCGGTCAGATCTTCTTTGACTAATTGTTTGTCGAAATGAATGGACGCGCCAAACTCATCGACCCATTTTTCTGGTGTTTTTTGAAATCGGCCTCCCCAAAGCTTTTTCATGCTTTAACCTGCTCCTTTTTATTCACGATGCTGTTTACTTTTGTTGGTAAGCCCCAAAGGTTAATAAATCCTACCGCTGCATCATGATCGAATTCATCTGCTTTTGTGTAAGTTGCTAGATTTTCATCATAAAGTGAATATGGTGATTTACGTCCTTCTACAATGGCATGGCCTTTAAATAGTTTCACACGTACAACACCTGTTACGTTCTGTTGTGTTTCTTGTAAGAAAGCATCTAGTGCTCCTTTAAGAGGTGAGAACCATAAGCCATTGTATATTAATTCAGCCATTTTTTGTTCAACGATTGGCTTAAAGTGTGCGACTTCTTTCACTAGTGTTAAATCTTCAAGCTCTTTATGTGCTTTTAGAAGTGTGACAGCACCTGGGCATTCGTACACTTCACGAGATTTAATGCCTACAAGACGGTTTTCAACGTGGTCGATTCTGCCAACCCCATGCTGACCAGCGACTTCATTTAAATGAAGGATGAGATCAGATAATGAATACTGAATACCATCAATAGCTGTTGGTTTTCCTTTTTCAAACGTGATTTCAATGATTTCAGGTGTGTCAGGTGTTTTTTCAAGTGGCGTCGTTAAATCATATGCTCCTTCTGGCGGCGCAGCCCAAGGGTCTTCTAAAATGCCGCACTCGTTACTTCTGCCCCAAAGGTTTTGGTCGATTGAATATGGGCTGTCTAAGTTAATCGGAATTGGAATACCATGTTTTTGTGCATAATCGATTTCTTCATCACGAGACCATTTCCACTCACGCACTGGTGCAAGAACTTCTAGGTCTGGATTCAACGCTTTAATGGATACTTCAAAACGGACTTGGTCGTTTCCTTTTCCAGTACATCCGTGCGCAACCGCTACTGCATTTTCTTTTTCTGCGACTTCCACTAGTTTTTTTGCAATAAGTGGACGAGATAATGCAGATACAAGCGGATATTTCCCTTCATACATCGTGTGTGCTTGTAAAGCAGTTAGTGCAAATTCCTCTGCGAATTCTTCTTTTGCGTCAATCATGTAAGACTGAACCGCTCCAACTTGAAGTGCTTTTTGTTGAACGAATGCTAAGTCTTTTCCTTCACCTACGTCCAGGCAGCAAGCAACGACTTCGTATCCTTGCTCTTGTAACCATTTAACTGCAACAGAGGTATCAAGACCTCCGGAATATGCTAATACGACTTTTTTATTTTGTGACATGATTGAAAAGCTCCTCTCACTTGTTTTGATTCTGTGAATGTTTTTTGCATAAAAATAAGTTTTGATTTATAAACATGCATTTAGTATGTATACACTGTAACAAGGAAAAAAAAAATTTTCAACCCCTTTATGAAAAAAACTCTGCCAATTTTTCTTGGCAGAGTCATTTTGGGCTATTTTTGATCCTTTTCAAGCTCTCGCAAGACGTGAGGAAGCTCAGGAATAATGAGTTTTGTCATGGCTAAACGAACTGCTCCGGTAGAGCCTGGTGTGGCAAAGACCGCTTTTTGATTGACGACCCCAGCCGCTGCCCGGGACAAGATAGCGGCTGAACCAATGTCTTCTGTATAGCTCAGCATGCGGAAGATTTCGCCAAAGCCTGGCAGCTCCTTGGAGAAAAGCGGGGTGATCGCTTCAATGGTGACATCCCTTGCGGCAATTCCTGTGCCCCCGTTTAACAAGACGGCATCTATTTTCGGTTCGCTTGTTCCCTCTAACACAGCGTCTTGGATCGCTCCAATGTCATCTTTTACAATATCGTATGCAAGAATGAGATGTCCCTGTTCTTTAAGCAAATCAATCATCAAGCGGCCGCTTTTATCTGTTTCTTTCGTTCTTGTATCACTGACCGTAATGACTTTCACATAAAGCCTCGTTTTCGCCTCACGTTTATGTTCTGTCACGCTCATTTTCGCACCGCTCCCTTTTGCTTCGTATTGGACAACATTATAGCATGCTGCTTTCAACAGAAAAAAGCTCTTTTCCTTATTGGAAAAGAGCTTCTTCATTTTGATTACGCTAAACGCATAACATCTCTTGCAATCATGACTTCTTCGTTCGTTGGAATCACGATCACTTTCACAGGAGAGTGCGGATAGCTGATGAATGCTTCTTCGCCTCTCATGTTGTTAAGAGAAGGATCCCAGTAAACGCCCATGAATTCAAGACCACGAAGGACACGTGCTCTTACTTCTGAACTGTTTTCACCGATTCCAGCTGTGAAGATGATCGCATCTACGCCATTCATTCTCGCTGCATAAGAACCGATGTATTTATGAATACGGCTTGCAAAAATATCAAGAGCTACTTCTGCACGGTCGTTTCCTTCTTCTGTTGCTTCTTCAATATCACGAAGGTCACTTGATAGACCAGACACACCTAAAAGACCACTCTTCTTATTCAAAGTAGAAAGTACTTCTTCAGCTGTATGTCCTGTTTTCTCCATAATAAATGGAATAAGGGCAGGGTCAATGTTACCTGAACGTGTACCCATTGCAACACCCGCAAGCGGCGTGAAGCCCATTGAAGTATCGATTGATTTTCCGCCTTCAACTGCTGCGATACTCGCACCATTTCCAAGGTGACAAGAGATCAAACGAAGCTCTTCAAGAGGACGGCCTAAGAGCTCTGATGCACGCTCTGTTACGAACTTATGGCTTGTCCCGTGGAATCCGTATTTACGAATACCAAAGTTTTTATAGTAGTCGTACGGAAGGCTGTATAGGTAAGACTGCTCTGGCATTGTTTGGTGGAAGGCTGTATCGAACACAGCAATCGCTGGTACGTCAGGCAGAATTTGTTTGAATGCTTTGATTCCTATAACGTTTGCAGGGTTGTGCAGTGGTGCTAGCTCTGAAAGCTTATCAATGTCATTGATGACTTCATCAGTTAAAAGAACAGAGTCGCTGAATTTCTCTCCGCCGTGAACAACACGGTGTCCTACACCATCAATTTCATTAAAGTCTTTGATGATGTTAAATTCAATTAGTTTTTCAAGCAGCATTTTAACCGCTACTGCATGATCTGGAATATCTGTGACTTCTGTTTTCTTTTCTCCATCTACAGAAATCGTGAAGATACTGTTGTCCATTCCGATTCTTTCAACAAGACCTTTTGTTAAAACGGTTTCTTCTGGCATGTCGAACAATTGGAATTTAAGAGATGAGCTTCCTGCGTTGATTGCAATAATTTTAGACATTCTTGTCGCTCCTTTTACTCAGTTGTTATATAAGGTTTCACGTTTTTTCCGGTGCTATATTCAACCTGTTTGACGGGTCTTTTATAGTTTAACGATTAGTCCGAAAAATATCTGACTTTTTCATTTAAACATTGAAAACTTTGCATTTCAAGTGCACCTTCGAACTGTTATCGCTTACATCGATAAGTCGTTATTTTCTGAATAATAAAAAAGCCAGACATCACTCTGGCTATTCTTTCGTTTCTTTTTCTTCTATAAACCATTGGTCTAATTTTCTCATTACACCCACCATTGATTCTTTTTGTGAGAAAGACGGCAGATTGGCAAACAGCATCCGTTTTGGTGCTTCCAACCCTTCCTTTTTCTTTTGCATCACAAACAAGCTTTTGGCGTGCTTTTTGTCCTTGAACATGGAGACCGGCAGCTGAATTAATGCATTCATATATGCCTGATCTTTGATAAAGTCCTTTAATTGCACACTTTCTTTTCCTTCAAACAAATCGTTTGGAATGATGAAGAACAAGAATCCGCCTTCTTTTGTATAACGAAGGCTTTGTTCAATAAATAAATAATGCGCAAATGCATGTCCTTCTTTTGCCTTTAATTCATAGTCTGCTGCACGCTCATCATTTGGATAATAACCAACTGGCAGACTGCATACAGTGACATCTACTGGAGAGATCAAAAGCGGCTCAAGACTGTCTTGATGGAAAAGCTCGACTTCCTTCTCTTCCAAGTTCGCCTGTGCCCATGCAATTTTAATGAGTACATCATCAATTTCAGACGCAAAGCCGCGCTTTGTTTCTGCAGTCAGATTATTTAAGACAGCAAGCAGTAAGTTCCCTGTCCCTGCTGCTGGATCAAAGACAACTAGCTCTTTTTGACCTTCTAAAAATTTATTCACCAAATAGCTGACAAACAGCCCGATCGTATCTGGGGTCATCTGACGATTTGGATGGGAAATATCCTTTTGTCCTTTCAATACGGCGAGCTGAAACGCTTTACGAATCTGCTCATGATCATAAGAAGCAAAATCTGCTTTCTCTATTACATCCTTTAGTAAACCGGCTCGATCATTTGCTTGGAAAAAGGCTTCTCCTGCTTCAGCTAATGCCTCAATATAGGAAATGCTTTGATCCTTTTTTAATCGAATAGAAGCTGTATCGAGCAGCTCGAAAATCGTACTTACTTGATCTTTCTGCAATGCTTTTCTCTCCTCGCTTTGTTAAAAGCTATATGTTCTCATTGAAAAGAGCCCCAGTATGAAGCCGGAGCTCTTGTCGATGCTGCTTTTATAACAGTGATTTTGCAGCTTCAATGGCTTTTTCATAATTTGGGTGATTCGTTGCTTCGCTTACGTATTCAGTGTAAACCACTTTCCCATTAGGGTCTAATACGAAAACTGCACGCGCCAATAAACGCAATTCTTTCATATATACACCGAATGCTTCACCAAATGACATATCTCTGTGATCAGATAATGTTTCGACATTTTCAATTCCGTTTGCTCCGCACCAGCGTGCTTGTGCAAATGGAAGGTCTGCACTAATTGTATAGATATTGACCGGACCTAAACCGGCTGCCTCTTCATTGAAACGTCTTGTTTGTGCGTCACACACACCTGTATCAATAGAAGGAATCACTGAGATGATCGTCACTTTTCCTGTTAAATCAGAAAGTGAAACTTCCCCTAGTGAGTTCGTTAATACCGTGAAATCCGGAGCCTGCTCGCCTACTTTTACTTCATTTCCTACAAGCGTGACAGAACTCCCTTTAAATGTGATCGATGCCAAAACAATTCCTCCCTTATCAAATGTATGGTTCTATCATAGTAGAGAAAGCAAAAAACTGCAAAGCCTAATCTTCGCTTTTGAAAAAAAAGTTAACTGCAGCGCAGCTAACTTTTTAAAGGTCTATGTCATCTAGTTTTCGTTCTTTATGACGGTTCTCCCGTTCATCCTTCTTAAACATGTGCTGAAGACGTTCAATTGCTTGAGGAGCAGAATCCAATATTTTATCAAGCAGATGTGTATGTTCATCCAAATGAAGCATTCGAACGCCGTTTGTTCCGACAATTAAGAAGGCGATTGGTGTAATAGACACACCTCCACCGCTTCCTCCGCCAAATGGGAGTCTCGGTTCTTTTCGTTCTTGATCATCAGAACGTTTTTCTTTCTTTTGGTTCCCGTTAAATTCACTGCCGCCTGCTGCAAATCCAAAACCAACCTTCGATACAGTAAGGATGACACTGCCGTCAGGGGTTTCGACTGGATCGCCGATGATCGTATTCACATCTATCATTTCTTTTAAGTTTTCCATCGCTGTCTTCATAAGACCTTGGATTGGATGATCTGCCATTTTCGGGTTCCTCCTTAAACAGATGATTCATTCTTCGTTGCTTGAAGAGAGGCACTTTTTCTCGCCTTTCTCCCTTTTAACCAATGGACAAGTAAACGAATGGCTGCAAGCATAGCATGTCCAATACGAAAATAAGCTATACATGTAAACTGGGTTTGTGACACATTGTGCTGAAAGGCAGGAATGACTTCATATACCGGTTTATGCTTAAAGGTGAGATGCTCCTGCATAAAGGCAAGCAGTGCTCCTTTCACTGACCACACCCCGCCGGCTGCTACACCTGTTAAAGCGGCGTCATGAAAGCCGATCCATGTTGACCAGTGAAACGATACAATTCTCATGTGAATGAAGAATTTACGCATGATCCGGTTTAAATCGACGATCTCTTTTGTGATGCGCTCCATTTGATGAAGGATTTGCTTCATATCACGTTTTCCCACTTTTTTATGTATGGATTCTTTTTCGTGACTAGGGGTTTTGGCGCTCGCCATTTTCTTTTCACGTATATCGATCGTTTGATCTTCTGGATTGACCCTCACCATCGGAATGTCTTTTTTGAGTCTGATGATTCCATATAAGGTGATGATTTTCAGTGCAAGGTGGTCATTGTCATTTGCATGTGAATAATCCAGTGAAATGGTCACTTTCATGAAGATCAATAAGATCCCAAGGAACAAAAAAGCTGCGATCCAAACGTAAAGCACTGTGCTCACTTCCTCCATAACAAATGATGCTTCCTCTACGATTATGGCTCTCATTCTGGATTTTATACCCAATCATGAAAAAAGAGTTTGACCGGTACCCGGCCAAACTCCTCTGATTATACGTTTGCTTCTGTTTTTTCATATAAATGTTCATGGACGACCACCGTATCGGCAAAGTAATCATGAACCCCTTGCTTTTTCGGTGTGAATCCAACAACAGCATAGAGTACAAAAAGCGTATTAATATAGCGTCCCACAATCTCTCTAAAGAAAATGACATCCCATGCCAGTTTCTTCTCAGGTTGAAGTGAGACCACTTTGATCCCAAACACCATTTTCCCAAGCGTTTGTTGAAAGATTTTCGTCATGATGGCGAAATAAAGCAGGAATACTATCGTCGTTGTGACAGAGAATGGAGAAAACCATCCTCCTCCTTTGGACCAGCCAAACAGACTAAAGATTGGAGAAACCGTCAAATGGTTAACACCCCAGACGACGAGCCAATCAAGAATAAACGCCCAAAACCTAATCCAAAAGCCTGCAAACGCCTGTGCTTCAATCACTGCACGTTTCGCAAAGGCCGGATTCGATTCTTCTTGGCTACGGCTTTCGGTTACTTCATCGAATGTAGAATCCATCTATGATCCCTCCTTTATTTTGAATAGAGATACATCGGTTTAGACCCGTTTGAGCCAGCCAGTGTTTCTTTTAGATTGAGAAAATCAATTTCGCTTTTAAAAAGTTTGCTTGCACTCATATTGAAGAGAGAGTTCCAGCCAAAGCTTTGAGAATAGCTGATCACTGTCGCTCCTTTTAACCCTTTTTCATTTTTCTTCATTGCTTTAATTGCATCTTCATAATATCCAAGCTCATCGACTAATCCGTTCGATTTCGCCTGTGTTCCGTCATAGATCCGGCCGTCAGCAATTTTCTTGACGTTCTGTTTTGACATGCCGCGTCCTTCAGAGATGACTTTGACAAATCCTTCATACGAGTTATCGACCATGCTTTGCATGATGTCGCGCTCATCTTTTGTCATGTCACGATTTGGCGACATGATGTCTTTGAATTTTCCGCTCTTAATTGTTTCGTATTTAATACCTAAATTATCTGCCAGCTTTGAATAGTTCAAGCTTTGCATGATCACACCTAACGATCCTGTTAATGTTTCAGGTGAAGCAAAGATTTTCTTGGCTGGAGTTGATACGTAGTAACCGCCAGAAGCTGCCATTGAGCCCATGGAGACGTAAATCGGCTTCTTCGCTTTTTTCACTTCTTCTAATTTTTTATGTATTTCTGCACTTTCATAGACACCGCCGCCAGGAGAGTTGACGCGCAGCAGTACACCTTTTACTGAACCATCATCTTTCGCTTTTTCTAGCTCCTTAAGAAATGCACGATGATCGTAACCTTCTCCGCCTAATAGACTTGATGCGCCGCCATTATCTTGAATGGTTCCATTAATCTCAAGAACCGCTATTTTTCCAGCACCGCTTCCATCCTCTAGTACCTTTTCTTCTATTTCATCCCCAAATTGATAGCTCATTTTATTGTCATTGAAGCTTTCATACAAAGCCGTCGTGACACTAATCACAATTGAAAATCCGAAAACTCCAAGTGCAATGATTAACGCTACCCATCTTTTCGCATTCATCTTTTTCTCCTCCTTTTTGTCTCTCTTCATTGATACGAATATTCACATGAAATGTTTCACAGGAATTGTGGTTTTTTTACATTTCATTTCATCATATGATAGCACCTCTCTTTATTCACGATCAACTTTACATCGTCTGCCAAGTGATACGCATGACGAAAAATTGGCTTTTTTCTCCTCTCGCTGCATCTAATAGTCTAGAGCTTCACCACAACGAAACACCTAATCCACTCTTTCATGAGAAAACAGCTATTCAATTATGCTCAAATTCTGCCCTTTTCAAATCCCTTACATTGACTCATTTCTAAAAATGAATGCCACCATCATGAAGGTTTTTCTAATGTTTTTACTTTCATATAAAAAAAGTGTAAAATGTGAGCAAGGCTTCATATGTAAGCCCTTTATTACTCTAAATCTACTTTTGACAACGAAGGGGAGAACGTCAATGACAGACAATCGTCGCAATGTATTTTTCTTTTACAAAAAAGATCATGAATTGGATGGACACATTTCTTCTCTGGAGAAGCTCGCTACCGATCAAGGCTTTCAAGTCGTCAAGCGTGCAGAAGATGCCCATATTATTGCTTCAATTGGCGGAGATGGCACATTTCTTCAAGCAGTCCGTAAAACGAATTTCCGGGATAACTGCCTGTATGTAGGGGTATCAAAAACAGAGAATTCGCATCTATACTGCGATTTTTCATTAGAACATTTTGATAAAATGATTGATGCCATGAACACTGAACAGATTGAAGTGAGAAAATATCCGATCATTGATGTAAGCGTTGACAGTACAAACCAGTTCCATTGCTTAAATGAACTGTCGATCCGCTCAAGCATTATTAAAACATTTGTGATTGATGTGTATATAGATGATTTCCACTTTGAAACATTTAGAGGAGACGGAATGATTATTTCTACTCCGACTGGCTCAACAGCCTACAACAAATCGGTAAATGGCGCAGTGGTTGATCCGATGCTCCCTTGTATGCAAGTCACAGAGCTCGCATCGCTAAACAACAACTCGTATCGTACACTGGGTGCTCCTTTCATCTTAAGCAGTGACCGCAAGCTAACGCTGAAGGTTGTGCAGGACGGTAACGACCATCCGATTATCGGGCTTGATAACGAAGCGCTTGGCACGAAACATGTCAAACAAATTGACATCGGCCTTTCAGGAAAAGTCATTAAAACGGTGAAATTAAAAGACAACTCCTACTGGGAAAAAGTAAAACGCAGATTCCTTTAATCAAAAAGCTCCTTTATGGGGCTTTTTTTCATGTTTTTTCATTCCCGGTCATGATTATGGTATGATGTCACAAGTATGAATGTACGAAAAGGAGAACACGATGACATTACAACAATTTGATCAATATCCATTAAGCCATGAATTAAAACAAGCGCTAGAAGCACTTCACTTCCATACACCTACACCTGTTCAGCACGAGACATTATCCGTTGCTTTTTCAAGGCAGGATTTGATTGTCAAATCTCAGACTGGCAGCGGCAAAACCGCAGCCTATGGTCTCCCGATTTGTGAAATGGTCGATTGGGCTGAAAATAAACCTCAAGCCCTTATCCTCGTTCCAACGCGAGAACTCGCCATGCAGGTCAAACAGGATCTCACAAGCCTTGGACGATTGAAACGAATCAAAGCCACAGCCATTTATGGAAAAGCTCCTTTCCAAGCTCAAAAAGTAGAGCTTGCACAAAAAAACCACATTGTGTGCGGAACACCAGGACGAGTCTTAGATCACCTTGAGAAAGGTACTCTTTCCTTAGAAAACCTTAAATTTTTCGTGTTAGATGAAGCGGATGAAATGCTGAACATGGGATTTATTGATCAAGTCTCTTCTATTATTCAGTATCTGCCGCCAAAGCGCATGTCAATGCTCTTTTCAGCGACCATGTCTGATGAGATGAAGAAATTAAGTGAACAGTTTCTACAATCACCAAAAGTAATTGAAATAGCACGCGCGGAAACGTCTGTACCACAAATCACCCACACCGTGATTGAAACGGAAGAAGAAGCGAAATTCTCTCTTCTTCAGCGTACGATCGTCATTGAAAATCCAGATAGCTGCATTATTTTCTGTAATACACAGGACCGAGTGAATGAACTCACGATGAAGCTGGATGAATGGGATGTGCCTTGTGACAAAATTCATGGAGGCATGAGACAAGAAGACCGCTTCGCTGTCATGGATGAATTCAAAAACGGCGAATTCCGTTATTTGATCGCAACCGATATAGCAGCCCGGGGCATTGATGTCAGTGATATGACACATGTGATTCATTATGACCTCCCCTATGAAAAAGAGCGCTATATTCACCGAACAGGAAGAACAGGCAGAGCGGGGAAAAGCGGAAAAACCATTGCGTTTATGACCAAAAATGCAAAGCCTCTGATTGATGAATTAAAGCAGGAAGCAGGTATTGATTTCAAGACGCAGCCATACCCAACAAAGGAAGACGCAGAGCAGCATGTAGAACGCTTTGAAGAAAAGATTGAAACGCCGATTCAAAAGGAAAATAAACAGGCAGGCGTTGAAAAGGATATAATGAAGCTTTATTTTAACGGCGGGAAGAAAAAGAAGCTGCGGGCTGTTGATTTCGTTGGGACCATTGCCAAAATAGAAGGCGTTGCCTTTGATGACATTGGGATTATTACCATTCAAGATACAAAAACATATGTCGATATTTTAAACGGTAAAGGCCCTCTTGTGCTGAATACCATGCGCCACACAACCATTAAAGGCAAGCAGTTAAAAGTTCATGAAGCACGTTCATAAAAAGTGAAGGCTAATCGCCTTTACTTTTTTATTTAAAATAAAATAAGCTTACAAACCCTGATACCGTCAGCCTTTCCTGCAATCAACATGACAAATGTCATATCGAATACATGATGGGTGCTACTATGAGCATGACGCCTTTCCTTCTATACTTTGAAGTAGAAAGAAACGGAAAGGACTTGAACGTTCATGACGACTTCAACAAACACACAGCAGCAAGCGACTTTAAGAAAACAAGTAGGTCAATTTTCTGGTGCTGATTCAAAAAAAAGTATCATGCAACTCCTTAATACATTTATTCCATTTTTGGGGCTTTGGTTTCTTGCCTATTATAGCCTGAACATCTCCTATCTTTTAACCCTCTTCTTTGCGGTTATTGCAGCTGGTTTTTTAGTACGTGTCTTTATTATTTTTCACGACTGCTGCCACCAATCCTTTTTCAGACAGAAGCCACTGAATCACCTGTTTGGTTTCATAACGGGTGTACTCACCCTTTTCCCTTATCTTCAATGGCAAAGAGATCATTCAATTCACCATGCCACAAGCAGTAATCTAGACAAACGAGGTACTGGCGACATTTGGCTCCTGACAGTCAAAGAATATCAAGAAGCATCAGCTTGGACGAAATTCCGCTACAGATTTTATCGCAATCCTTTTGTCATGTTTATTTTAGGACCGATCTTTGTTTTCCTGTTTCAAAACCGTTTCAACGTCAAAAATGCTCGTAAAAAAGAGCGTTGGAACACGTATTTCACAAACATATCAATTGTTTTATTGGCAGGAGCTACCTATCTCCTTTTTGGCTGGGAAGGTTTGTTACTTGTCCAAGGTCCAATCTTTCTGATTTCTGGATCAATCGGTGTATGGCTGTTTTATGTGCAGCATACGTTTGAGGATTCTTACTTTGAAGCAGATGAGAATTGGAATTATGTGCAGGCAGCTGTAGAAGGCAGTTCTTTTTACAAATTGCCAAAGCTTCTTCAGTGGTTAACAGGTAATATCGGTTATCACCATGTCCATCATTTAAGTCCGAGGGTACCAAATTATCACTTGGAGCATGCACATGAGCATAGTGAGCCGCTTCAAAATGTTCCAACCATCACTTTAAAAACAAGTATCGAGTCAATGAAATTTAGACTTTGGGATGAAGAAACGAAAGCATTCGTTACCTTTAAAGAAGCACGTCAGACGAGAAGCACACCTGTCATCAAAGGAGACATTCTCAAGAAGAATGCATAAACGACGCAAGCTCTTTCTTACAATAGAAGGAGCTTGTTGGTATTTACAGGATGCGATAACGTGTTCAATTTGATAAAGTAGTGAAAAAGAATGAAAAAATGGAAAAGGTGATTCACGGATGAAAAAACAACTTAAAATTCAAAAATTGCATGGGATATCCCCGTATATATGGGCCATTTTTTTCATCCTTCCCTTTTATTTTATCATTAAGGCTCCTTCGACTTTAGGCATTGTGATCGGCATTATTTTGAACGTTGTCTTTTTCGCTGTCTATCGTTTTGCCTTTATCGCAAAAGGCTGGTCTTTATATGTATTAGGCCTTCTCTTGATTGCGATTTCTACTGGCTATGTCATGCTCTACAGCTACATTTATTTCGCTTTTTGCATCGCCTATTTCAATGGGCATATTAAAAGAAAAGTACCTTTCTATATCTTATACTATATTCATGTCGGGAGCGCCGCCATTGCGGTAAACTTCAGTCTGATCTTAAAAAAGGGCTGGTTTCTCACTCAAATCCCCTTGGTTCTCATTACACTCATTAGTGCCATTCTCCTCCCTCTCAGCATTCGAAGCAGGAAGGAACGTGAACGGCTCGAAGAGAAATTAGAAGATGCCAATGAACGGATCGCTGACCTTGTAAAAATTGAAGAAAGGCAGCGCATTGCACGTGATCTGCATGATACCCTTGGACAAAAGCTTTCCCTCATCGGTTTAAAGAGTGATCTTGCCCGAAAACTGGTTTATAAAGACCCAGAGCAGGCACGCGCCGAACTGAAAAGCGTCCAGCAAACAGCCAGAACGTCTCTCAATGAAGTGCGGAAAATTGTGTCCTCCATGAAAGGTATTCGGATCAAGGATGAACTGTCGAACATTGAGCAAATTCTCGAAGCAGCTGGAATTGAATTGATCTATGATGAAAAGGAAGCGCCAAAACACATCTCTCTTCTTAACGAAAACATTGTGAGCATGTGTATCAAAGAAGCGGTCACCAATATCGTCAAACATAGTGATGCCACAGTCTGTAAAATAACCATTCATCAAAAGTCAAAAGAAGCGGTCATCACGGTTGAAGATGATGGGACATTTAAAGGTGATCCCCCCTCCTCTCAAACGAAGGGACATGGCCTTTTAGGGATTAGAGAACGATTGGAATTTGCAAATGGACGCCTTCACCTTGAGACAAAAAATGGGACGAAGCTGATCATGAGCATTCCAAATGATTCAGCAGCAAAAGACAAGGAGGGAATGAAATGATCAACATTTTTATCGCAGAGGATCAGCAAATGCTGCTTGGTGCACTCGGTTCACTACTTGATTTAGAAGATGATATGACGGTTGTTGGAAAAGGCACAAACGGCCAGGACGCCATTGATTTTGCTAAAAAACACCCCGTTGATATTTGTTTAATGGATATTGAAATGCCAGGGAAAACGGGACTGGATGCAGCCGAAGAACTCAAGGAATCAGATGTGAGAATCATCATTTTAACGACCTTTGCCCGTTCTGGATATTTCCAAAGGGCGCTGAAAGCTGGCGTTAGCGGCTATATGCTGAAAGACAGCCCAAGCGAAGATCTGGCAAGTGCCATTCGCAGCGTGATGAAAGGAAAAAAGGTATACGCCCCTGAATTAATGGAAGACTTATATAGCGACGAAAATCCTTTAACCCAACGAGAAAAATCCGTCCTTGAACTCGTCGCAGACGGCAAAAACACGAAAGAGATCGCAAAGGAACTCAGCATTAAAAGCGGCACTGTCCGTAACTACATTTCCATTATTTTAGATAAACTAGAAGTCAAAAACCGTATTGAGGCTATCACACGCTCTAAAGAAAAAGGCTGGTTTAAATAAGAAAAAAGATCAGGTCATATGCTGCCTTGATCTTTTTTTCTACCAAAAATCTCCCCTCCTATTTTTTATCACCAACTATCAAAATGTAATTGACAATAGACCGTACTTCTATGATATGATATCCAAGTGATAATAATTATCATTATCACTCATGTAATCAAATACCCGGCTAATGTGCCGATTTCAAAGGAGTCTACATTCATGAAGAAAATATTGTTCCCTCTGATGCTCATCTTTGTACTTGCATTGAGCGCATGTGGCAATAGCAGCAGCTCTTCCTCAAATAAAGGAAATCAATCAACATCATCAGACAAGATTACATATGAATCTGAAAATGGCCCTGTGAAGCTGCCAGCGCACCCAAAACGTGTCGTTGTACTTGGTTCCTACACAGGTAATGTCATGTCACTTGGTGTGAACCTGGTCGGCGTCGACTCTTGGTCAAAAAAGAACCCACGCTTCCAAAAGGAATTAAAAAATGTGGAAGAAGTGTCGGATGAGAATGTGGAAAAAATCATGAAGCTAAAGCCTGATGTCATCATTGGCTTAAGCAATACAAAAAATGTAGAAAAACTAAAAAAAATCGCACCAACCGTCTTGTTTACGTATAACAAAGTCGATTACCTTCAGCAGCATATTGAAATTGGAAAAGTATTAAACAAAGAAAAAGAAGCCAAATCATGGGTAAAAGATTTTAAAAAACGCGCAGCTGAAGCTGGAAAAGAAATCAAAGCAAAAATCGGTAAGGATGCGACGGTTTCTGTATTTGAAAGCGGCACAAAAGATCTTTACGTGTTTGGAGATGCATGGGGCCGCGGCACAGAAATTCTCTACCAAGAAATGAAACTAAAAATGCCTGAAAAAGTGAAAGAAAAAGCATTAAAAGCTGGCTACTATGCAGTTTCGCAAGAGGTCATCCCTGAATTTGCTGGAGACTATATGATCATTAGTAAAAACAGCGAAATGGACAATTCCTATCAAAACAGTGAAATTTACAAGTCCATACCAGCTGTGAAAAAACATCGTGTGTATGTGGCAAATGCAGAAGAATTCTATTTTAATGATCCGCTCACACTCGAGTATCAACTATCATTCTTTAAAAAGCACTTTTTAGGTAAATAAACAGAAGCAAGGGACCCCTTCCCTTGCTTTTTTCTTATCTGCTTCTAGCGGCAGCATCTTTTTTCCGCTACAATGACATACAAGCGAATACAAAAAGTGTGGTGCTGGTTTTGTTTAAAATTCTACTCATTGAGGACGATACAACCCTCTTCCAAGAAATCAAAGAACGTCTAGTCAACTGGTCCTATGATGTTTATGGGATTCACGATTTTCAACAGGTGATGCAGGAATTCACTTCTGTTCAGCCTGATCTCGTCATTATTGATATACAGCTGCCAAAATACGATGGCTTTCATTGGTGCCGGATGATTCGGCATCATTCAAATGTACCAATCATCTTCCTCTCCTCTCGTGACCATCCTGCTGATATGGTCATGTCAATGCAGCTCGGTGCCGATGATTTTGTACAAAAGCCCTTTCACTTTGACGTGCTCATTGCCAAAGTCAGTGCTGTTCTTCGCCGCGTGCATGATTATAATGCAGAACCGGCTAGCCTAAAGGTATGGTGTGGCGCTACGATTGATCTAGAAAAAAACACCGTCACAAATGACCACGGTGAAGTGGAATTAACGAAAAATGAACTGTTTATTCTTAAGGAATTGATTCAGCATAAAAATCATATTGTCAGCCGTGAATCACTCATTCAAGCATTGTGGGAGGATGAACGGTTTGTCAGTGACAACACACTGACCGTAAACGTCAATCGCCTTAGAAAAAAACTAGATGAGATCTCCCTTGGCACCTACATTGAAACAAAAGTGGGCCAAGGCTATCTTGCAAAAGAAAAGGATGATCAATGATGCTGCAAGCATTTTTAAAAGAACGAAGAAGCTGGATCCTGTTCTTTCTTGGTTTGCAGCTCCTCATTCTGTTTGTTGCTTATTTGGATACGACCATTCCAATGGCGTCGCTTTTTTATATTGTGTTATTATCTACGTTTTTCATGATCGTCTTTCTCTTTTTCCGATACCGTAAAGAAACGGCGTATTATGAGCGTCTGAAAGAATGGGACGATCATATTGATCATCAAATGCGGCTCACTCCATCTTCCCCATTTGAACAGCTTGTACATGATGCGACGTCTGAGCAAATTGCCCGCTACAGGCTAATGGCAGCAGAGCAGCAAATCGCCCTTGAAGAAGAGAAGGATGAATTGCTCTCATGGATACATGAAGTGAAAACACCTCTCACAGCGATGCACTTAATGATTGACCGTTTAACAGAACAGCCGCTGAAATCGAATATGACGTACGAATGGCTCAGAATTCATTTATTACTCGATGCCCAGCTGCATCAAAGCAGAATACGTCATATCGAAAATGATTTATTTATTGAACAGCTGGACCTGCAAAGCATCATAGCGAAGGAAATCAAAGCGCTCCAATCATGGTGCATGCAAAAAGGAATCGGCTTTGAAATCACGCTAGAAGAACGTCACGTATTAAGTGATACAAAATGGTTATCCTTTATGATCAGGCAGGTACTCACAAATGCAGTCAAGTACAGTCATTCGTCCGATATTGCCATTGAAAGCAAGAAAATGGATGACCAAGTGATGCTGACGATTACAGATCAAGGCAGAGGAATTGACCCAAGAGACATTCCACGTATTTTTGAAAAAGGCTTTACCTCAACAAGACATCACAATGACACAGCCTCAACAGGAATGGGACTCTATTTAACAAAAAAAGGAGCAGACGCTCTTCATATCAAGATCGTGGTCAACTCCACGATAGATCAAGGTACAACCTTCACCTTCATCTTTCCGAAAAAGAATGATTTTGTGCATATTGCGAGCATGTGACAACAATGTCACATGCTCGTCTGTTTTGTTCGCCAAATCGAAGGAAATGCGGCGGGCTTCTTTTTATACTAGAGGTATCAATTAAATAGAAAAGGGGATCGACAAATGAACATTTTAGAAGCTCGCAAAATATATAAAAGCTACGGAAATAAATTCAACAAACAAGAGGTGCTGAGTGGCATTGACTTGACCATTGAAGCCGGAGAATTCGTCAGCATCATGGGGCCATCAGGCTCGGGGAAAACAACCCTTCTGAACGTATTGTCCTCGATCGATCATGTGTCCAGCGGATCGATTCGTATCGCAGATGCTGAGATGACGCAAATGAAGGATCAGCAGCTCGCAGAATTCAGAAAAAAGCAGCTTGGCTTTGTTTTTCAGGATTATAACTTACTTCATACACTCACGGTCAAAGAGAACATCCTCTTGCCATTATCTATCTCCAAAACGCCGAAGAAAGAAGCTTTCGAACGTTTTCAACAGCTTGCGGAGGACATGGGTATCTATGAACTAAGAGACAAATACCCGAATGAACTCTCTGGTGGACAAAAGCAGCGGACATCAGCGGTCCGTGCCTTCATTCATGAGCCGAGTCTGATTTTCGCAGATGAACCTACTGGAGCGCTTGATTCCAAATCTGCATCTGATTTACTCAATAAGCTGCAAGATTTCAATCAAAAACGAAAAGCAACCATTGTCATGGTGACACATGATCCTGTCGCAGCCAGCTATTCAAGACGCGTCATTTTTATCAAGGACGGACAAATCTATACTCAGTTAAATAAAGGTGCTTTAGAGAGAAAGATGTTTTTCGAGGATATTATGAAAACGCAAGGTGTCTTAGGCGGTGTGAAGCATGAACATTAATCAGCTCGTCTTCCGAAACCTGAAGAAAAATTTGAAAAATTACTACTTATACGTGTTCGCTCTTGTGTTTAGTGTGGCGCTCTATTTTTCTTTTGTCACCTTGCAGTACTCACCAGCACTTGATGATGTAAAAGGGTCCATTAAGGGCGGTGCGTCGATTAAAGCCGCTTCGGTCCTACTCATTGCCATTGTTGGGATCTTCCTGTTATATGCGAACAGCATTTTTATTAAACGCCGAGGGAAAGAAATAGGTCTCCTGCAGCTCATTGGCATGACGAAACAAAAAATTGCCAAACTGCTCAATGCAGAAAATTTTATCCTATATGTGTTCTCAATGGCTGTTGGCATCATAGCTGGATTTATCGGTTCAAAGCTCATGCTGATGGTGTTATTTAAAGTAACCGGCGTGAACGCCATCGCCAACCTGCATTTTTCAGGCATGGCCCTTCTGCAAACGCTCATTGTCTTTTTCATCATCTATGGATTAATTATGTTAAGAAATAGATGGTTTATTAATAGACAGACGATTTTATCTTTGTTTAGAACCACGTCTTCTACAGAGCAGCGTGTGAAAAAAATCTCTGTGTTTGAAATCATCATTGGGGTTTTCGGTATTGTCTTGATCGGCTCAGGCTATTATATTTCTTCTCAGCTTTTTAGCGGCTCATACACGTCCATGCTTGAGTTATTTTCAGCCATGATTTATATTCTAGCCTCTGTCATTATCGGTACCTTTCTTTTTTATAAAGGCTCTGTTTCTTTCATTGCCAATATTGTACGGAAAAGAAAAAATGGCTATCTCGCCATTCATGAAGTCCTGTCTTTGTCATCTATTATGTTCCGATTAAAATCAAATGCACTGCTTTTAACGATTATTACAACCGTATCTGCTCTTGCGATCGGGTTGTTATCTTTAAGCTACATTTCCTATTACTCAGCAGAAAAAACGGCTGAACAACAGATTCCATCACATTTTGTCATGGGCTCTGAAAAGGAAGCAGCCACCTTCACTCGTGCACTTTCAGACAAGCATATTGCATATGAAAAAAAGCAGTTCAAGGTCATTCAAGCGGATTTTGACGCAAAGAAGATCATTGATACGGAGTTAAGCAGTTTGAATAAGAGTCCAGGAGTATTGATATTTCCTGTAATTAGTGAGAGGAACGTACCAAGCATTCATGTGGAGAACAACGAAGTCATTTTAAGCGGCTACAATGATTTATTAAAAAAAGTCATGCCGATTAAAAGCTCAGGTGATGTGAAACTTCTGATAAAGAAACCACTTGATTTAAAAGTCATTGATATGAAGAAAGATCACTTAATCTCTTACCGGTTCACTGCTGGCGGCATGCCTGTTGCCGTTGTTAGTCAAAACGTCTTTGAACAGCTGGACCAAAACAAGGATCCTAAGCTTCAGCTTGAGAATAACCAATATATTGCGATCAATGTAAATGATGAGAAACATGTTGAACAAGCCAATGACATCTTTACTTCTTTAAAAATGGGTGATGACAGCATGTCTCAATTAGCTTCAGCTCAGCAGCAGAAGCAAACAATGGGACTGATGATGTTTGTCCTCGGATTTTTAGGCCTAAGCTTCCTTGTCACATCAGGCTGTATTTTATACTTCAAACAGATGAATGAAAGTGAAGAGGAACAAAGCTCGTACACGATCTTACGTAAGCTTGGCTTTACAGAGAAAGATCTATTAAAAGGCATTCGGCTCAAACAGCTATTTAACTTTGGGATTCCGCTCATCATCGGATTACTGCACAGCTACTTTGCAATACAGTCAGGCTGGTTTTTATTCGGCGGTGAACTGTGGACACCAATGCTCATCGTCATGTCGATTTATACGGTGTTATATTCTATCTTTGGATTCCTATCTGTCCAGTATTACAAAAAGGTCATTAAAGAATCCTTGTAATCTATTCCCCATAGGCAGTTGCCTATGGGGATATGTTTGTTTATGATGGAGTTGATTCAAACTTATGCGATAGAATATGATCTCTTGCCGCATAAGCTTTCCGTTTGACCTCTTCTAGGTTCACACCGACAAGCTTTCCGTTTCGTTTCACTGCTTTTCCAGCCACATAGACAGAATCAACATTTGAAGGATGTGCCGTTTGGACAACCGCTCCAGCAGGATCTGTCATCGGCAGAAGATTCATGCTTGTCCGGTCGATCAGGATGAAATCAGCTTCTTTTCCAGGTGTGAGCGAGCCAATTTTATGATCAAGCTGTAATGCACGAGCTCCATTGATCGTCGCAGCTTCAAGCATTTGATGAGCAGAAATTCCAAGTTCAGGTCCTGGCATAATGCCCTCCATCAGCAATGATTGATTTTGGATCGCACGCTCTGCCTGAAGCCCGAATTTCATTTGAGCAAACAAATCTCCGCCTGTCGCTGTGACCACGTCTACACCGAGCGTTGGAAGAACACCTTGTTCGATCGCAAGTCCTGTGACAGGATAACCGTGACCCATCATCATCTCAATTTCAGGTGTAATGGATATGGAGCTTCCACTATCTGCCAGCATCTTCATTTGATCCGCATCGATTGCATTGATATGCACCATGTTGAGGTCAGGTCCAAGTAACCCTGCTTTGTGAAGCAGCTCAATCGAATGATCCTCCGCTCCCCAGTTCCCAAAGCCAATGTGCATACTGCATAGAGCATCTAGCGACCGGGCTGTTTCAATTTCAAATACTGAAGTTTCCCATGAAGAAAACTCTGGTCCACGAATCGCAAGCCCCATTGTCAAAAGCTGATCTGATGATTGAAAATGTGCTTTTTTCACGCGTGCTGCGTCCTCCATATTGGTGAGCGTGCTCCCCCTATCCCAATACTCAGCATCTCCAGAGGAACCGAAAGCAAAAACAGCTCGAATGCCCGCATCTTTCAACCCTCCGATGAGTTCTTCTGTATGATCCATTGAATTGATCATCGTCCAGTCTAGAAATGTGGTCACTCCGGCATCTAACGCCTCTAATGCCCCTAAATAATTCGCAATTCGATCGTCAGATGGGCGTCTCATCGCACCATAGTTCCTATAATAGATTTTGCTCAAATATGTCTGTAAAGACCAATCTGTGCCTATGCCTCTGATGACAGACTGCCACACATGACGATGTGTATCCACAAGCCCTGGCATGATCACCATATCGGACGCATCAACAATGGCGGCATCATTTGCTTCAATTAAAGGTCCGACTTCTAAAATGTGTGTCCCTTCAATTAATAAATCTCCTTTTTCTAAAAAACCTAAAGTTGGATCAAGAGTTAAAAGCGCTGCATCTTTAAACAATGTTTTCTTCATCCATATCCCCCTTTTCAAATGACGAGGAAGAGTTCTCCCACCCTCACTGTTATTTTAAAACATAAAAGGATCAAATTAGAAGAAAAGTGACTTCGCTAACTGTTTTATGAGCTGATTTTTCTGAAATAGTTGTAAATACGTTTTAATTTGACGTCATGTTTTCCTTTTGGGCTTTCCATCATGCCGAACTCAAAAAACTTCACAGGTTTGATTCCGACATAGTGTAAAAGGGCTCGTTTCATTAAGATCTTGTGTGCATTTTGCAAAAAGAACAAAGGGTAGTTGGTTGGCCCTTGCATCGTCGATACACAAACAGCACTTTTTCCTTTTAACAGTCCTTCTGGAAACAGCCCGCCTGTTTGACGATAAGCAAAATTCGCAGCAAACATGCGGTCAATAAAGCCAAGCAGCATGGCTGGAGGTCTTCCCCACCAAATAGGATATACGAACACGATTTTGTCCGCCCATTTGATCTTCTCCTGATACACCTGAATGTCAGGGTCCTTATGCATGTCACGTCTTTTTTTCTCTTTATTAAAAATCAGCACGGGATCAAATTCTTCTTTGTATAAATCGATGATTTTCACTTCATGAACTAGTGGATTTTCTTCACTGCCTTTCATAATTTCTTTTAAAAAAGCACCATTTAAACTATTGTGATGGGGGTGAGTATAAATAATGAGTACATTCATGTATGATCTCCTTTTATTATCATTTGATAACTAAAGGATATACCTTCGTTATATAGTTGTCAAATGATAATTGTTTTTTGATAATAATTTTGGTATGTTACGTAGGAGGTGATAAACATGAAGCATCCCCATTTCTTCCAGGAATTCGTAGCATTTGCTTCTACTTTTTCAGAACTAAAACATGACCTGATGAACAAAGTCAAACCAGCTAACTTAACGACCTTGCAATACTTAATACTAGAGCAGCTAGCAGTCAGCGAACCGCTTACGCCTAGTGAAATTGCCGAATGTCAGCACATGTCTCTTCCGAATGTCAGCAGAGAACTAAAAAAACTACACGAAAAACAATTGATAGATAAAAAGGAAGACCCAGTTGATAAACGAAAGCATGTCATTACGCTGTCTGACCAAGGCCGCGCTTGTATGAACGAAGCCTTCATGTATATCGAAAAGATGTTGATAGACCGTCTCTCTTCCTCAGATATAGAACAGGTGGATGACATCGTACAAGCTCTCCGTCTTTTAAACCGAACAATCTTTAAAAAAAAATCTAAAAAAGCATGAGCGGTATGCTCATGCAAAGGTTTTTTATTTTATTAATGAAGAGATGCTAAAAGATACGTAATGAAACCAACAATAGGAATAATTGGAATCATGAATTTCAATGTTGTATTTGTATTCTTATATAAATTCCATAGCAGCACTGGTATACCAAATGTCAACGTATCAAAAACAGCAAGAACTACTCCCTTGCGCTGTTCATTATGAGCCATTCTAAAACCCCCATTCACCAAACTTTTTTCACACAATAACCGGCTATTCCTGCAGATATTCCTCCATTAATCACTGCGCATGCTATACAGCTAGCAGGTCCCGTTAAACAAATATAATAGCACGCTCCTAAAACCATTGAACGTAGCGGAAGAGATTCATTCGGGCCGCTTTGCTTTTTTAAGCAGTTCCAAAACTTGTTCCAACTAAAACTCGTTTGAATTTCTGAATCATCTGCCTGGAAAATTTTTTTATTTAATTCCATCATATCTTGCTTTGCACCATTTTCACCATAGGTAAAAGATCCTTTTAAAAACTCCCCTTTTTGGTTGATATGGAACTTATTTTTCAATTTTCCATTTTGGAAGAAATATGAGTGCAAATTTCCTTTCTCATCGTATTCTGCAAGTTGAATATAGTAAGCTTTTATTTGGCTCAATGAAACTGAAATGAAGGAAACATTGTCTAACAGCTGATTATCTGACTTCTTCTTTTTAAGATAAAAGTAAACAACATCCGTTTCAGCAGCGTTCAGATGAACCGCTGCACTTTCTCCATTTAATAGATAACCTTTCTTTTGGGCTAATTCTTTTGCCTTTAAAAATTGAGAGCTTTTTTTTGCCTTTTTTATGAGTTTTTCTTCTATTTTATCATTTTGTATCTTTTTAAAAGACTCGTCCTCTTTTATAGTAATAGCTTTTCCTACAGGAAATTGTCCGAATAAAAGTGCTATAAACATTAACACACAAAACATTTTTCTTAACTTCATCATATATCCTCCTTTAGCAAATTTCATAAAAATTATAACCTCTAAAGGAAAATAATGTAATAGTCCTTTTTGCTAATAAAACCCACTAGTGGTAATGTATCATATACCCTATTTCTTATCATTTCCTATAGGCAATTGAATGTGATCTTCCTCTTGCGATGATAGTGATACTGGCTGAAGAGCCTTTCCAATACACAAAAAAGCGCCGGATCTTACCTCCCAAGCGCTTCTTTGCTTTATCCTCTATGTACTTTTATACAACCAATTGATACGCAATATATAACGCGACAAGCCAGATCATGACCGCTGAAGCTTTATTGATACGGTTCATCCACTTACCGTTTGTATCTAACTTCCCTAGCATTTTCCCTAAAAGAGCGAGCCCAATAAACCATAACCAGGACACGATGATACAAGCGAGTGTAAATGCCAGTTTTTCTGCCCCGTTATATTGAAGCGAATTTGTTCCAATCACGCCAATGGTATCGAGAATGGCGTGGGGATTTAAAAGTGAAACTGAACAGGCAAAGAGAATTTGTTTTCTCGCAGGCATGAATTCCCGCTGCTCTTTAGCATCTGTTGATGAGCTTGTGTTCCACACAGACCATCCCATATAAACTAAAAAACAAAATCCAATGAGATAAAGACACATTTGCAGCATAGGAATGGTGAACACCACAACAGAAACTCCAATGACAGCTAACGTAATTAAAAGTGTGTCACAAAGAGCAGCAGTGATAACAACAGGTAAGGCCTGATATAATCGCGGCTGAAGCGCTCCTTGCTGAAACACAAATACATTTTGTGCGCCCAATGGTAAAATGAGGCCAAAGGCAAGCACAATTCCATGAACGATGGCAATGAACATCTTCTAACATTCTCCTTTTCCAGCAATTCCTACACATTTTAACATAAAACAACATAATCACTTCCAGCAGATTTAATTTTCCATAAAAAAAGCGCTGGATGCTTTCATCCAAACGCTTTTCGTTTATTCATCATGATCCTTTACGTGCAAGCTCTCTTTCTCTCAGCTCGACACGACGGATTTTCGCTGACGGTGTTTTTGGCAGTTCGTCAATGAATTCAATTTCTCTTGGGTATTTGTAAGGTGCTGTTGTGTTTTTGACATGTGTTTGCAGCTCTTTGATCAGCTTATCACTTTGCGCTGATTCATCACGCAGGACAACATATGCCTTCACGATGGATCCTCTGATTTCATCTGGACTAGCCACAACCGCACATTCTTTAACTGCTGGGTGTTTAATCAGCGCATCTTCTACTTCAAACGGCCCAATGGTATAGCCTGAGCTGACGATGATATCGTCTCTGCGGCTTTCAAACCAGAAGTATCCATCTTCATCTTTTTTCGCTCGGTCACCGGTAATAAAGTAATTCCCGCGACGCTGCGCCTTTGTACGCTCTTCATCTTTGTAGTATTCCTTAAATAGCGCTGGCGTTTCGAGATGAACCGCAATGTCACCAACTTCTCCAGGAACGCATACGTTGCCGTCTTCATCAATGATCTCGACTTCGTTACCAGGTGTTGGTTTGCCCATACTACCAGGCTTGATGTCCATTCCTTTTAGCACCCCTACGAGCAGTGTGCTTTCTGTTTGGCCATAGCCATCTCGTACTTCTATATCGAAATGCTTTTTGAATGTATCAATGACTTCACGGTTCAGCGGCTCTCCCGCAGACACGGCACTATGCAGCTTTGGAAGCTCGTATTGACTCAAGTCATCTACTTTCGCCATAAATCGGTATTCTGTCGGCGTACAGCATAGGACATTGATTTCATTTTTTTGAAGTAGCTCTAAGTACGTATTTGGATTGAACTTCCCTCCGTATACAAAGCCTTCTGCGCCACTTCCTAACACAGATAAGAGAGGGCTCCACACCCATTTTTGCCAGCCTGGTCCTGCTGTCGCCCACACTTTATCTCCTTCATTAATGGAGAGCCATGCTTTGGCAGCAGTGCGTAAATGTGCATATGCCCAGCCATGTGTATGAACAACCCCTTTTGGGTTACCAGTTGTACCTGATGTATAGGATAAGAACGCCATGTCTGTGCGTGTTGTTGGAGCCATTTGCAGCTCGCTTGATTGCTCTTCCTTTTGCGCGAAAATGTTTGTCCAGCCATGATCGTTTTCACCGATTGAGAATGTTTTAAAATCGTTTGGCTGATTGGTTCCATCGAACGATTGAATGAATGAAGAGTAAACGATCGCTCCTTTTGCTTCTGCATGTTCAATTCGGTAATCTAAATCTTTTGCACGCAGCATTTCTGAACAAGGAATGACGACCATCCCTGTTTTCAAAATAGCCAAATAAATGCTGTATGCCTCTAGCATGCGCGGCACCATCACAATGATTTTATCGCCTTTTTTAAAGCCTGCATCTAACAACACATGTCCGATTTTATTGGCATCTTCCACTAAAGCTGCATAAGTCACATGTGCTTCCCCGCCATTTCCGTCCTGCCAGTGCAGAGCCATTTTCTCGCGGTTATGACTGAATGCTTCAATCTCGCTGACTAAGTTATATTGTTCTGGTGCAATTAAGTCTTCTCTTTTCATGGTACAGCTCCTTTTTGCCTCTTTCTATGAAACCATTCATGTTTCAATTTACCTATTCTAACATTCATAACTGAAAAATGCTTGAATTAGGACCTACTCCTAGTATTATGCCATAATTTTCGCCATTCGTCCTCTTTTTAAAAAATATTCTAACAATTTATATGTACAAAAAGAAAAGAGCGGGAATAATCCCGCTCATAAGCCATAGCTTTTCAATTGTGTGTCTTAGAAAGATCCGCCACCCATATGTTGTTGAGCGTAAGATACAAGACGTTTAGTGATTTCTCCACCAACTGATCCGTTAGCGCGAGCTGTTGTTTCTGGTCCAAGGTTTACACCAAATTCTGAAGCGATTTCATACTTCATTTGGTCGATCGCTTGTGCAGCGCCTGGAACGACTAATTGGTTAGAACTGCTTTGTCTGTTTTGTTGAGCCATGTGTTCTCACCTCCTTGTGAATATAGAATGTGTAGAAACACATGACTTCATGCGATTGATTTTATGGTAATTATTATGAAATTTTTATTTTAGAATAAATCAGCGAATTCGTCAGCCGCTTTCTTCTCATTTTTGACGATAATCGTTTCGATTTGATCTACTGCCTCATCAAGCATTGGCTCGAAATCAGCAAAGCTTTCGTAGCGTTCTACTTTCTCAAGCTTTGGTTTTGTTTTAGGCGACGGCGGCGTAAAGATCGTACAGCAATCCTCAAAAGGCTGAATGCTTGTATCATATGTGCCAATTCGTCTCGCTTCATCAATAATGTCATTTTTATCAACAGCAATCAGCGGGCGAATGATTGGCGTATTTGTGACATGATTAATGGCATACATGCTTTCAAGCGTCTGGCTTGCGACTTGGCCAAGGCTTTCACCGGTAATAATCGCAAGTGCATCACGCTTCGCTCTTATTTTATCTGCGATTTTCAGCATCATTCTTCTTGTTGATGTCATCGTATAGTTTTCAGGTACTTGTTTGTGAATCAGCTCTTGAATTTTGGTGAAAGGAACGATGTGCAGCTTCACTTCGCCTCCATATGCCGCTAAACATTCTGCAAGATCAATGACCTTTTGCTTGGCACGTTCACTTGTATATGGGGGACTAAAGAAATGTACAGCTTCAATTTGAATTCCGCGTTTCATGGCCTGATAGCCGGCAACTGGGCTGTCAAAGCCGCCTGAAAGCATGAGCATCGCTCTTCCGCTTGAACCAACTGGCAGTCCGCCTGCACCTTTGACATCTTTAAATGTAATATATGTCGCATGTTCTCTTATTTCAATGCGCAAATGCACATCCGGTTGTTTGACATTGACCGTTAAGTTTTCCGTATTCTTCAGCACATGTCCGCCAATTTCCCGGTTCA
This sequence comes from Andricus grossulariae, assembly GCA_011634705.1. Taxonomy (NCBI): domain Eukaryota; kingdom Metazoa; phylum Arthropoda; class Insecta; order Hymenoptera; family Cynipidae; genus Andricus; species Andricus grossulariae. Next base: position 69,317 of record JAABKJ010000075.1, read on the forward strand.
TTTCATTTGAATCAAGTTCAAATTGCTTATAAGAGCGTTTCGTTGAGACCTTAAATGTATTTCCTTGTTCATACACTTCCTGTACCGCTGTTAAAGATGCTTCTTTAATGGCATCGAGATTTGTCTCACATTTCACCGCCAGACTAAAGCTTTGAATGCCAAATACACCTTTAAGCTGTTCTGAAATCGGTTCAGGGTCTTCTCCGTTCAGCATAATCGTAATGCGGTCTCTGTCAGATGCATACTTTAATGCTTCAAAGTCTTTCAATACAAACCGGATATGCTGCCTTAGTTTTTCAATAAATTTCTTTCTATTTTTTCCTTTTGTTGAAATTTCACCAAAACGGACTAAAATATGATCATATTTCATGCTGTTATCTCATTCCTTTTAATTTTTTCACACTTTGTGCGATCGATGTGATGATTTGCGGCGCTAGTTCGGGTCCTTGTCCATACGTCAAACTGATTCTCATACTGCTTTTTGCCACTTCTTCCGGCCTCCCCATCGCTAGGAGAACTTGGCTTGGCTCTTTTTTCTTGGCTGAACAGGCAGATGTTGTCGAAACATACATGCCTTCTTTTTCAAGCATATGAAGAAGGACCTCAATTTGAATACCTGGTACTGAAAAATTCACAATATGCGGCGCACTTTGGGTTAGCGGTGTGTTGATGACAATACCTTCTATTTCTCCAAGCTGCTTTTGCAGCTGCGTTTTTAAGTTTAGCATTTCATCATGATGTATTTTCAGCAGTTCGAATGAATGTTTCATGGCTTTTGCTAAGCTGACAGCACCAGCAGGGTTTTCGGTACCTGAACGTAGGCCTAATTCCTGCTCTCCTCCTGTGATAAAAGGTGCGAGCACTACACCTTTCTTTAAAAAGAGCGCTCCTGTGCCTTTTAAGCCATGAATTTTATGGCCAGATATCGTCAAAAGATCCACATCCAGTTGTTTATCAAGTGCTACTCTGCACATTCCCTGCACCCCGTCGACATGAAATAGGGCATTTTCAGCATGCTCACGAATCATGCCAGCAGCTTCTTCAATCGGCTGGATGGCACCCGTTTCGTTATTGACGTGCATCATGCTGACAAGCACTGTATCAAGACGAAGCACTTCTTTTAAATGATTCATATCTGCATGGCCATGCTCATTTACTTGAATATAGGAGATTTCAAAACCAAATAAAGCCTTCAGTTGTTCAAACGATTCGATGACAGAGGGGTGTTCAATTGCTGTTGTCACAATATGTTTCCCCCGATTCATTTTGGCGAGAGCTGCTCCTTTAATGGCGATGTTATTTGCTTCTGTTGCACCAGAAGTAAAAATAACCTCATATTGTTTCAAACCTGTATAGTGAAGGATTTGTTTTCTCGTTTCACTTAGCAAGCGGCTCGCATCAATTCCGAGCTGATGTAGCGAAGACGGATTCCCAAAAAAACGTTCACTCACTTGCTGATATACTTGTAAAACCTCAGGGTACGGTTTTGTTGTTGCACTATTATCGAGATAAATCATACTTGGACTCCTTACAAAAAGCTTTAAAAATAAATGCATTTATATGTTACCATAATGAAGTCAGACAGAGAATTTTCTGAAAATGGCAGTTGACAACTTTTCATTTTCACTATATCATGCATAGTGCAATTGGCACATAAACACCTAAATTGTCAGAATATTTAAATTTAGCACAATACACTGGATAAGGAGGAACTATTTTGAAAAATAGTTTAAGTATAAAAGAGACATTAGCCATTGGTTTAATGCTTTTTGCATTATTCTTTGGCGCAGGAAATATGATTTTCCCGCCTGTCCTTGGACAATATGCAGGTGAGAATGTTTGGCTTGCTATCGGTGGATTTTTACTCACAGGAGTTGGTCTTCCGCTTCTAGGAGTTATTGCTATCGCCCTTACAGGTACCGGTGCAAAAGGCCTTGCGGATAAAGCCCATCCTATATTTGGAACCATTTTCACTGTCATTCTGTATTTATCCATAGGACCATTTTTTGCTATCCCGCGAACAGGTACGGTTTCTTACGAGATTGGATTAGCACCGTTTCTGTCTGAAACACAAATCTCTTCATGGGTACCGCTTTTCTTATTCACCCTTGTGTTTTTCACGATTACGTATCTGCTCGCTTTGAACCCTTCAAAGCTTGTTGATCGAATCGGCAAAGTGTTGACACCTATCTTATTAACGGTCATTGCAATTATTGTATTTAAAGCCATAGCTACACCGATGGGAATAATCGGTGCGCCTGATGCGACTTATAAAGCAAACCCTCTCTTCACTGGGTTTTTAGAGGGCTATAAAACAATGGATGCTCTCGCTTCTCTCGTATTTGGAATCGTTGTTGTGACAGCTGTTAAAGAAAGAGGCATCACAGAGCGCAAATCTCTTGCGGCGGCCTGTATAAAAGCTGGCCTTGTTGCAGCAGCTGGACTAGCACTAGTGTATATCTCGCTTGCTTATGTCGGTGCTTCAAGTCCTGATACAACCGGAATGGTTGGGGCAAATGAAGGCGGCAAACTGCTTTCACTATCAGCAAGCTTTTTATTTGGTTCTGCTGGTAACATTGTCCTTGGTGTAGCCATTTTATTTGCTTGTCTCACAACTAGTGTTGGGCTTGTCTCATCATGCGGCGAATATTTTTCAAAGCTTTTCCCAGCACTTTCTTATCGCACAGTCGTACTCATTGTTTCTTTATTTAGCACATTGGTTGCAAACCTTGGACTGGCACAAATCATCTCTCTATCGGTCCCTGTACTCGTAGCGATATATCCACTGGCAATTGTCATTATTTTATTGTCATTCCTTGACCGCTGGATTAACGGTAGACGAGTGATTTATGCAGTACCCCTGATTTTCACTGGTTTTTTTGCCATTATTGACGGCTTACTGGCTGCCAAATTCAATCTCGGTGGTTTGCCTGCCTTCTTAGACGCATTCATTCCATTTTACGATTTAGGCATTGGATGGGTCGTACCAGCAATTATCGGCGCAGGTATTGGCGTACTCATCTCTATGTTTACTAGCCCGCCTAAACAGCTCGCATCATAATCATGCTTCAAACATCCCCTTCCAAAGATGAAGGGGATGTTTTTTTATTGTCCTCCATATACTAAAATAGAAAAATTCATGACTTTTGTACGAAAACACATGTTGACATCAGACGCACATCCTTTATAATTAGTGAATGTTAATGAAGAACGGTTTTAGCAACTAATTAACAGAATATTTCAACATAATATTGGAGGCTTTATATTCAATGAAGGCAACATTGTCGACGAAAGATACAGTTATTATCGGTTTTATGTTATTTGCTCTATTCTTCGGCGCCGGAAATATGATTTATCCACCAGAACTTGGGCAATATGCTGGCACAAATGTATGGAAAGCAATGGGCGGATTTTTATTAACAGGTGTCGGTTTACCTCTTCTAGGGATTATTGCAATCGCTTTGACAGGTCGAGATGCGAAAGGATTAGCTGATAAAGCTCACCCAGCTTTTGGAACAGCGTTTACCGTCATTTTATATTTATCTATTGGGCCACTTTTCGCTATTCCTCGTACAGGAACAGTTTCATATGAAATTGGTGCATTACCCTTTTTAGCAGGTGTACCAGCTTGGCTCTCCCTTCTTTTATTCACACTTGTCTTTTTTGGTATTACGTATTATCTTGCTCTAAATCCAACGAAGATTGTAGATCGTGTAGGGAAAGTGTTAACACCGATTAAATTTACGATTATTCTTCTTATTATTGTCAAAGCCATTTTAACGCCGATGGGCGTCATTGGCACACCTGATGTATCCTATAGCAACGGGTCATTTTTCAAAGGATTTTTAGAGGGCTATAAAACAATGGATGCTCTTGCTTCTATTGTGTTTGGGGTTGTTGTCATCAACGCCATTAAAGGACGCGGTGTGACAAGTAAAAAGGCACTGACATCTGCTTGTATCAAAGCGGGTCTGATTGCAGCTTGCGGATTAACATTTGTTTATCTATCTCTTGCTTATTTAGGCGCTTCAAGTACACACGCCATTGGTTTTGTTGGAGATGGCAGTAAAATCTTGGCTCAATCTTCTCAATTCCTATTTGGCAGTTTAGGAAATATTGTGTTGGGTGCTGCGATTACGGTTGCTTGTTTAACAACAAGTATCGGCCTCGTTACATCATGCGGAGAGTATTTCTCGAAGTTACTACCTAAGCTTTCGTATAAAATGGTCGTTACACTCGTGACATTATTCAGTTTTATCATTTCGAATTTTGGACTTGCTCATATTATCGCTTTCTCTGTACCAGTTTTAACTGCGATTTATCCGCTAGCGATTGTGATCATTGTTTTGTCACTTGCTGATAAGTGGCTTGGACATAGAAGACCTGTATATGCTCTCTCTTTAATTTTAACAGGCTGCGTCAGCTTATTTGACGGCTTAGCAGCTGCGAAACTTCCAATCGATCCAATAAAAGACTTCTTCCAATCAATACTACCTTTATATGACCTTGGCATAGGCTGGATTGTCCCTGCAATACTTGGGATCGTGATCGGATTTGTAATCTCTCTTTTCACTTCTTCTGCTTCAGAAGAGCGTCAAAAACAAGCGTCATAATATAAAAAAAGCTGAAGTCCATTGATAGGACTTCAGCTTTTTTATTGATGCTGATACTCTTTTTCTTGCTGAGCTAACAGCTTTTGAACAGCTCCGGGTGATGCTTTTTCAACAGCCGCTGCTGCTATATCAAATGATCCGTTGTAATCATAGGCGTAAAATCTTCGTTCAGCCTCTTTTAATTGTTCTGAAAGAATATGGTTTTGACTTCTAAAACGATTGCCGTATTGAATGATTCGTTCAATTTGATCCACTTTACCAAGCATTTCTTCTGTCTCATCCACAACATTTCTGACTGTGTCAGAGGCATCTTTTAATTGCTGATTTACTGCCGGCATGTTGAGCGGCAGGTTTTCCAGCTGCTCATGTACTTGATGAATCATCTCCTGCGCTTTTTCAGCCCGCTCTTTCATCTCAGCAGGTACACCTGGAATATTGCTTTTATGCAGCTGGCGTACTGTATCTGTCAGCATGGTTTTGAGCTCAGCCAGTGTTTCTCTCGCTTGTAATTCTTCTTTTCTTAACGATTGGAGATGACCTTTAAATGTGTCATGCAATGCTTTTGCATCTTCGATAAAGGTCTCCAGCTGATTGATTTCATCCATTAATAATGAATATGCCACGTGATCACGATCAAGCTTCTCACGGATTTGTTTCATCAGCTTTTCAATTTCTTCTAAACGTTTTTCAAATGCTTTCTGTTGATCGAGTTCTCCTGCTGTCAGCTTGTAGCTTTCTTTCACAAGAGCCGTTTCTGCCTTTGTTTGTGTGTGATCTTGCTCGAGCTTTTCGAATGCTTCTGTGAGCTCAGGCATTCTGCTTTTGATTTCCTGACCTGCTTCTACTTCCGCCTCCAGCTGATCATACAGCGTCTCAATCGCATCATCAATCATTTTCAGAATGCTTGATGCCTCTTCTAAATTGAGTTCATCAATGAGCAATTTTTCCGCCCTCGCAAGCTGTTTGTTTAAAGTCTCCAGCTCTTTCGTGATCTGAATGTGCTCCAGCTTGTATCCTTTTTCTGACATTTCTTGATATCCGTCTTTCAGCTTCGTCAGCTGACCTGGTACGGTTTGTTTGCAGTCTGCAATAAGCTTTGGTACATCATTGATATATAGTTGAAGCTGGTCGAGTCTGCGGTCTTGCTCAAGCAAAATCTTTCTTGCTTTCATGTAGTTTCCGTTTTCTGTTTCTTCCTCGTACTGCTTGATCCCTTCCCAGGCCTCATCTAAGTCCTGCTCCATTTTGTCATAAAGGGTGCCATATAAATGGCTGTACGCAAGTAGATTTTTTCGAACCGTTTGATATTGCTCTTTGACCTTTTCAATGTCCTTGCGATTTTGCTCCTCGCTTGTGACAAGGTCTGCAATTTCTTTTAAAATGTCTTCAATGTTCGAATCAGCAGCACTCAGCAAGTCCTCAATATGCGTTAGAACCTGCTTGGCTTTGGAGAATCGATATTTATCAGAATACTCTTCTGCGTCATATAATAGCTCCTCTACCTTTGGAAGATGGGCTGTGACGATATCGTCCCACTCTGCACGCCATCTTTCAAAAAATTGCTCTGTTTCTCCGGTCATTTTTAAGTGTTTGATTTTTGAAATTTCTTCTACAATTGATCTGTTCAAAATTTCAATTTTCCATGCTTCCAATCGGTCAATCTCTTTATATATATTTTTTCTGAGGAAATAACCGACTGAAAACAAAGCAAGCAAAATGACAATTAAACCGATGATAAACTCCATAATGAGCCCCCTTGTTGTGATCTAAGTGATGTCAGGGTAAAAGTGTCCCGAGTAGACCTGAGAACCCTTTCGTGTCCGCTTTGCATTTGTTTTTTTATAAACAGGATCGTATGTTTTCCAATACCATCCATTCACGGTTGTATGTATGTATGTTTTTCAAGAAAGTATTTGAGTGCTTTCTATCATTTGATCACACGTCTTCATGTGACCTGCTTTTATGTATGCGGAAGCTGTCGTTTTCATTGTTATTATGATACCATGTAACCAGCATTTTTGGTCATGATTTTTCATTATTTTCGCTGATAAACATGACGTTTTTCAAAATATCGACAAGAGGTGACGACATGCTGAAGCAAGATGCACATCTACATACACCGTTTTGCCCGCACGGCTCGCTTGATTCTTTTCATTCTTATATTGAAAAAGCCATCAAAAAGGGATTTGATTCCATAACCTTTACCGAGCATGCCCCTCTGCCTCCATCGTTCCATGATCCAACACCAGAGCAGGATAGTGCCATGAAGCTCCAAGAACTTGAATCGTATATAACGAAATTGGACCAGTTGAAACAGGAATATAAAGGCCAATTAATAGTAAAAACTGGGCTTGAGGTTGACTATATCAAAGAGTATGAAGAGGAAACAAGTGCCTTTTTAGACTGCTATGGTCCAGAACTAGACGATAGCATTTTATCTGTTCACTTTCTTCCTGCTTGCGATGATTATATTTGCCTTGATTTTGACGAGCATGCCTTCCAGCAGCTAATAAGCCTCTACGGCAGCATCGAACAGGTCTATCAAAGCTACTATGACCAAATTTACTCTTCTATTCTATCATCTTTAGGTCGCTATAAGCCAAATAGAATCGGTCATATCACCCTTGTGCAGAAATTTAAACAGCTTTTCCCATTTGAGATGACACCTGCACTTTGTCAAAAGGTCACCCTTTGTCTTGAAGAAACGGGAAAAAAAGGCATGTCCTTAGATTTTAATACATCAGGTCTTCGTAAAACATATGCCAGAAGTATCTATTTAGATCAATGGATGATTGATCTTGCAAAACAGAAAAAAATTCCGCTCATTTTTGGGTCTGATGCCCATCAAGCGGAAGATCTCGGATATGCTTATGATCAATTCGAAGACATCATGAGTTTTAAATGAGAATCTAATGCCGGCTTTTTTGGTTCTAGTAAATGATGAAGCGAGCGGCTCAGTTCCTTAAAATACATTTGATAGAAATAAGGCTCATTTGGATTTAAATAAAGCACCTCCGTTAAATATTGCGGCTGTAAATAGGGCATCATGAGTAGTGATTTCAGCTGAATCATAAAAGATGAGATGGAGAGCTGCTCACAAATCACATGGGTGCTTTTTCCTTTTTCAATGATGAGCTGAAACAAATATTTTTCTTTCGTTAAATAGGTCGACATAATTTCTCTAATGAGCGTCGAATCAATCGTCACCTCTCGATAAACGAAACGGGTTAATTGACGGTGCTTGTGCTGATAAGATAAAATATCAAAAACCACATGTAGTAAGCATTCTTTTGCATGACGAGTTTCCATGTGATGGATATGTGATTCAATCATGTGAATATAGCCTTCATAAAAATCGGATACGAGCTGCTCAAGCAGCCCTCCTTTTCCATGAAAGTAATAAGAAATGTGGGCAACGTTGACGTTTGCTTCCTTCGCAATCTCACGGACAGAGGTTCCAGAAAATCCTTTTTGGTTAAAAAGTCTGATGGCAGCTTCAATAATACGGTCTTTTGTTTGCACGGTTGTTGATGCTTTCATCCGCTCACCCCTCTTCATGTGTACATACTTCAAGATGAAGGCGGAAGTTCCTTTTATATTTGCTCGACAAATCCCACATGCGAAACGCAAGTTATGTATTTTTGAGATAGAAAGTAGGAGATTTTCATGTTTCATGTCGAAAAACAGTCTGGCGATCCATCAAAAGACTATCAATTGCTCGTTAAACAGGTCGAAGCCATTACAGATGGCGAGCCTGATCTAATTGCCAACCTAGCAAATGCGGCGGCGCTATTGTATCATTCACTCCCAGAGGTCAATTGGGCAGGATTTTATTTGGCTAAAGGCGGCGAGCTTGTGCTCGGACCGTTTAACGGACTGCCTGCATGTGTGCGTATCCCATCTGGAAAAGGCGTTTGCGGTACTGCATTTGCAACAGGTGAAGTCCAGCGTATCGCTGATGTGCACGCATTCCCTGGACATATTGCATGTGATGCAGCATCACAATCTGAAATTGTCGTTCCGCTCAAGGTAAATGGAGAGATCATTGGGGTGCTCGACATTGACAGTCCCGTGAAAGACCGTTTCAGTGAAGTAGATGAAACCTACTTAATTCAATTTACCGAGGTACTCCAAAAGGCATTATCCGCCTCTACAAATGCGTAATCTTACAAAAAAGCAGGCATATTGTCTGCTTTTTTGTTTTCTTCGCAGACGCAAAGCATCGCCATTCCCCTTTAAATAGGTTGACTTCTCCTATCCAGCGTCATATAATAGAGTTTGTGTGAAATATGGCAGCCTTTTTGTTCGGCTTTTTTGTATCATTTTGTTCCTTCTATATGAAGGTGCATCTTGTAACTCCCTGCTGCTGGAGCGAGGATGCATGAAAACATAATGACGGAAAAGACAAAGAACAGACGGTTTTTATTTTTCACAAATAAAAACAAATAAGGAGGAGTCACATTATGGCTCGCTATACAGGTCCAAGTTGGAAGATTTCCCGCCGTTTAGGCATTTCATTAAGCGGAACAGGTAAGGAACTTGAAAAACGCCCTTACGCTCCAGGCCCACATGGTCCAGGACAACGCAAAAAACTATCTGAATACGGTTTACAATTACAAGAGAAGCAAAAGCTTCGTCACATGTACGGTGTCAACGAACGTCAATTCCGTACACTATTTGACAAAGCTGATAAACTTCCTGGTAAACAAGGTGAAAACTTCATGATCCTTCTTGAAACTCGCCTTGACAACCTAGTATACCGTCTTGGCCTTGCTCGTACTCGCCGCCAAGCTCGTCAGCTAGTCAACCATGGTCACATCCTTGTTGATGGAAGCCGTGTAGACATCCCATCTTTCTCTGTGAAACCAGGTCAAACGATTGCTCTTCGTGAGAAATCTCAAAACCTTGCAGTTGTGAAAGAATCAGTTGAAGTTAACAGCTTCGTTCCTGAATACCTTACTTTCGATGCTGAAAAGCTTGAAGGAACTTTCACTCGTCTTCCAGAGCGTTCTGAATTAGCGCCTGAAATCAGCGAACAACTAATCGTTGAGTTCTACTCTCGTTAATTTCATGACTCTCCAAAGAGAGGTCAAACAAACCCTAGATCCCTTGATTGTTCAAGGTGGTCTAGGGTTTTTTGTTTGCATTCTCCTATGAACAAATGAATTTAAAACATATATAGAAAACAGACTATACACAAGACGAGCACCAGACAAAACTTCTAAAAGCATTTCTACACATTGAAGTTAGTCTAATTTTTTAATAATAATAGAAGCATTCACGTTTGTTTGAGTCCCTCCTGCTAGGGTTTGAAGAGTAACTGCTGCTGCGGAAGTATGGTTTACAAGAGTAAGCGTGTCACCCGCTGCTAGAGCGAGGATTGCCTGACCGTTATTCTGTTGAGTACCAGCTCCTGACCCATAAACTGTGTTCGTCACAGGACCTCCATTTACAAATAGGGTAAATTGATTTGGCTCTACGCCAGAAACTGAAAAAGTAACCTCGTAGTTTCCTGGATTGGTGACTATAATTTGAGAAGTTCCAGGGGCATGTGTAATACCAGAAGTAATAATTCCAGTTGAGTCAAAAATCACCGGGGCCTCTAAAGCTACTGTTTCAGCACTTAGATTGTATACATATGCAAATTCAGCTAGCCCTGCTCCTGTGGCTCCTGTTGCACCGGTCGCTCCTGTAGCTCCTGCGGCACCGGTTACTCCTGTTGCACCTGTGGCTCCCGTATCTCCTGTGGCTCCTGTTAGACCGGTTGCGCCTGCGGCACCCGTTGCTCCTGTTGCACCGGTCGCTCCTGTGGCTCCCGTATCTCCTGTTGCACCCGTTGGACCGGTTGCTCCTGTGGCTCCCGTATCTCCTGTTACACCTGTTGGACCGGTTGCGCCTGTTGCACCGGTCGCTCCTGTGGCTCCCGTATCTCCTGTTGCACCCGTTGGACCGGTCGCTCCTGTAGCCCCCGTATCTCCTGTTGCACCTGTTGGACCGATCGCTCCTGTAGCTCCCGCGGCTCCCGTATCTCCTGTTGCACCCGTTGGACCGGTCGCTCCTGTGACTCCCGTATCTCCTGTTGCACCTGTTGGACCGGTCGCTCCTGTAGCTCCTGCGGCACCCGTTGCTCCTGTTGGACCGGTTGCTCCTGTGGCTCCCGTATCTCCTGTTGCACCTGTTGCTCCTGTTGCTCCCGTATCTCCTGTTGCACCCGTTGGACCGGTTGCTCCTGTGGTTCCCGTATCTCCTGTTGCACCCGTTGGACCGGTTGCTCCTGTGGCTCCCGTATCTCCTGTTGCACCCGTTGGACCGG